>JAJIBD010004936.1:0-224350 GCA_021461705.1 Cryptotis parvus
CTCAAGTAATAAAATTAAACTGTAACAGTGCTCATGCTTGAAAGAATTAAAGTGCAAACAACTTACTAAATGTAGGCAAATAAGTGGAAATAAATAATAAATATAGGAAAATTTATTTCCATATACATATACTTTTTTCATAATATATTAATTTTTAAAATGTCTCCAAAATGTTATTCTCTGAATACTAGAAAACTTTATTTATTTAAATAACATGAGCACTTTTATTTATTTTATTATACCACTGTGTGTTACAAAGATGTTCACGATTGGGTTTCAGTCATACAGTGTTCTAGCACCCCCTCCCTCCACCAGTGCACGTTTCCCACCACCACTGTCCCCAGATTCCCCCCTCCTCCCCCAGCCTGCCTCCTAGAGCAGGCACTTTTCCTCTTATTTCTCTCTCTCTCTCTCTCTCTCTCTCTCTCTCTCTCTCTGTCTTTTCTCTCCCTTTTCTTATATGTTGTGGCTCACCCTACATACATTTAGGGATTATAATGTAAATCCTTTGCCTGCATTCAATACATGAGCACGCTTTACAATAGATTATGATACTATTCTATGACTTATTTCACACTACTTCTTGTATCGCTTACATTCGGTTCTCAGACTTGGATGGAAAAATTTAAATCTTACTGTATTTATCTTCCAGTGTAAGAGAGTAGTTGTCTTGACCAAATCAGAATCACAGTCCATGTATACAGATAATGTTCTTTTGCCTTCCAATTCCCTAAAAACATAGTCATTATTGTTAACATTGTTTAAAAAACGACATGTAGGAGTTGGAGAGAGAGCACAGGAGTATGAGTATACACTGTACATGTCCCTGACATTATATCACTCCCTGAGCATTGTTCAAAAAGACCAATAAATAAGTAAATACTTAAACAATCAAATACATACCACATATACTGTCTTTAGCTATTCAGTTAGTACTTTCCATGCTTACCAGTGCATTTCTTGGTTAACTTTAGAATACCCAAAAAATTCTATTAACATTTGAATTTTACGTTATATGTGCAATAAGTCAAATAAAATTGGTATATTTATTATATGAACTTTAAGTAGTGCATTCTTTTTTTTAATTTGTTTTTTGTATTTTATTATACCACCGTGAGATATATAATTACAAAGAAGTTCATGTTTGGGTTTCGTGGAATATGAGAAAACTTTAATAAAACTTATAATTAAAATGTGATTTTCATGTATTTTGTTTCACTAAATTCCTTTTAATTTTTATAGCTATTTGAGCTATTGGTGGTGTCTTTTAATTCCACTTAATACTTACCAGGTTGTTGAACATTGAAAAAAATTCATCCTGAATTATAATTTTTCATTTTCCCCCCTTCTTTTTGGGTTATGATCAGCAATGCTCAGGAGTTTCTCCTGGCTCTGCATTCAGGAATTACTTCTGACAGTGCTCAGAGAACCACAGGTGTACACCGGGATCGGTTGGGTTGGCTGTGTGCAAGGTAAACACCCTACCTACGGTACTATCGCTCCACCCCTCAGTTATAGTATATTACAGTTTTGCTTTACCATGCTGCTGTACCTTGGCCTTTCGTGTGCCTGCCTCTGTTAGTCCAGTGCTGCTACAGCGCCCCAGATGTACTGACTTTGTTCTTGTTCGAATCTGGACCTCTCATTTCCAGTTCAGGGATTTGTGTGTGCAGCTTCCTGTTGAGAACACCCTTAGAGTTTGTTTTTCCACCTCTTTTATCATTCATGTTTCCTGCTAGAACCTATCTGCCAGAGAAGAATTCTCCTCTAAAAATGTTTTTTTTTCTTGCCAGGCTTTTTTTATCCACATAATTTTTATTGCCGGAAAGTAATATAGTCTGTTACTTATTTCTTTACTTACGTGGGACTCTTCCATTAGAAGAAGAGCAAGTTCTTAAAACATTTTTGTGCTTTTGGGGCTGGAGAGAGAGTACAGTAGGCAAGGCACTTGCCTTTTCGTCTTTTTTGTTTATTTTTTTGGGGGTCCATATCCGGTGATGCTCAGGGGGTTACTCCTGGTTCTGCACTTAGAAATTATGTGGGTGCTACACGGGGACTCTGTGGGATGCTGGGGATTGAACCTGGGTTGGCGCGTGCAAGGCCAACTCCCTACCCGCTGTGCTATTGCTCTGGTGGCCCTGCCTTTCATGCAGTTGACTTAGCTTTGATCTCTGACTCCTCTTACGGTTCCCCAAGCAATGCCAGAAGTAATCCCTGAGCACAGGACCAGGAGTATGTCCTGAGTACTGTTGGGCATAGCCCCAAAACAAATAAAATATTGTGTGCTTTGTTCAAAGTTTTTCGTTATTGTCATATACCAAATTTTTTACAAGCATATATAGAGCAAAAAGTAAAATGGTCAGATGAGTATTAATGTTTTTAAGCCTTTATACCTAAAATTTAGTTTCTTCCTATTATCTATATAATCAGAATCCCAAATTGTCTTGAAAATCTGACATGTGATTTACATATGAGCACATCTCTGAATAGCCATACTTCAAACGCCTCCCTAGCCAGTTGGTTGGAAGCTTTTCTTTTGAAATAGTTTAGACCTAAAACAACCTAAGAAGAAATGAATAAATATTTCCTAAAGGGATGAACTTTATCACTGTATCACTGTCTCTCCCGCTTTTTCATCGATTTGCTTGAGCGGGCACCAGTAACATCTCCATATGTCCTATCACAAGCAAGTGTAGCCCAGGGCATCTGCTTGCTCCAGGGACAGGGAAGAGCCTCAAAACATTCTTCAGGTCATGGAACTGAGGTCCATAGATTGTTACTGGTTTTTGGCATATCAAATAAAACACTGGTGTCTTGCCAGGCTATGCCATGTAGGTGGTATAACTATAATTTTAAGATATTATTATATAAGTCAGTAATTATAACATTTAAAAAGGAATAATACATATTTAGATTATTCAATCTTGTCAGGAAAGAGCCACAATTTAAATCAGAGTATCAGACTTGTCTATTAAATTATTAAAATAGTTTGGGATGGTTTGTCACTTTATTTTTGTTATTCTTCGTATATACATATATACACATTCATATTGCTTACAGAGCTCATGAAGTTGCACTTGATCACTTGACATCCCGTTATTCATCGATTTGCTTGAGCGGGCACCAATAACATTTCCATTTGACCCTATCACATGGCAGTGTAGCCAATGGCATCTGCTAGCTTCAGGAATACAAAGAGCCTCAAACCATTCATTCAGGGTCTTTACAAAGAAGTCTGACCATCTTGTAGGTGGGCGGCCATGCTATCTTTTGACATCCGTGGGATCCAGTCGGTAAGCGACTCTAGTCCAGCGGTCATCTCCAAATCACATTACATGTCCAGCCCATCTGATTTTTGATGCCTTGGCAAACGAGACAGCGTTTCAATATGCCAAAACCAGTAATAAAAATGTCCATGAAGTATAGTGAAAAATATATTATATGAAGGCAATGTCAATGTGTTTAACATTTATCTAAAAAACTTAGAAGTCTGTCTTAGAAAAAAAATTACCTTTACAGTATTTGTAGAAGTAATAAAAACCTTAGTCAAATTAAAAGTAAAATGAATTCCTTTAAATGGTTATTTACTATCAATGAAAAGTAAGGCGTTAGCATAGCTCATACTGAAACATTTATGTGGTATTAACTAAAAGATTGTTTGAGTTAAATGCCTCTTTTATTAAGGGACTTGTACTAACATTCTACTAGGTAGGAAGAGCATGAGAAAAAATTCTGATCAGTTGGTAAATGACTAGATGCCTGGGGAGGAGGTGGTGTCTTATTCAGAAAGCTAGGTTTTATCACGGATTAAGTTTCCTGTCTATGCTTTATTAATATTTAAACACTTAAGATTCAGACTGGTCGTTGCTGGTGTAATGTAGACCACCCAGTTACTTTTTATTGAATGCTTTTTATGGCACTTAGCATTGTGCTGAAGTGCTAAGGAGAGAAAATATTTGCCTCTTTCATTGTATATTTCTCTAGGCTTGATTCTTCAATTTCTTGAGTTAACCACTACGCAGGATTCTTAAGTATTTCAACTATATTCTAGGAACATTGAGCTTCTAAATGTATATGCAGTATGCTCTTTCCTTCGTTTTAACTTATAATTGGCAGAGTTCCCATAGGAAAAAATCATTATTGGTGCTGTCAAAGCACTTCTTATCTGTCACATTTGGGAAATGAAACTTTCGTAGAGGTCAAAAGAAAGCGTGCCCCCAATTATGATGATGACTTGTACATCACAAATAGTTTAATAGCTTGGACCTTAGTCTCCCTTTCAGAGTAAAAAGAAAAAGGGAAGGTAAAATTTTTAAAAAAGCACATTCGTTACTAATAGACTCTTTTTACAGTATAGTTTTAGAAGGATAAAAAGAGCCCATTTAAGTGCTTTTTATCAACATGTATCTATATGCATTCTCTCTGTGATTTGGTACTATTTAAATTATGGATGCCCAACGTTTATTAGTTCACCTTTATTAATTGGTCAAGGTTAATGTCTACATAATGAGTTGAAGATAATTAAAGATTCGTTGGCATCCATCTGCTCATGTTTACTTAGTGTCGTAAGTTTTCAGTGCTCTTCCTGTAATGTTTCCTGAGGAGTTCTCTCTACCACAGAAACAATTTTTAAAACACAAAGCACGCTTCTGCCTTAGGCAATGTAAGATTTTTCTTCTTAATCTTTCAGCACATGCCAGCTTATTAGGGAGATCAGTTGACGTGGCTCTCAGAAGCCCAGGGTGTGTTTACAGACACGGCAGAGAGTGGGGTGATGCCAGCTGGTCAGACACATGACCTGGCTGTAACCCCTTCCCTTCCGCAGTCTGCTGTGGAGGGCTGTGGGCCACTGGCATCTGTGCTAATTACTTGGTCCCCGCTGCGGAGCTGTGCCTGCTGCCCTGAGAAGCATGCCCCTTGCTTTCCTTATTTGACATCAGGCTGATGTGTGTTATGGAATATGCCAGCCACAGAACCTGTCCAGATCCTGATCCGTGTGTAGCTCCTGTTACTGGTCCACAGAGCAGATGACCTTGGTTATTAAAAAGGGGGCGGGACCAGGGAGATTGCACAGGGCTGAAGGTGCTTGCTTTGCAGGTGGTTCACCCAGTTCCATCACCAGTCGTGATCTGTGCCACCGTGTGGTTCCCCAAGCACGGACGGGTGTAGCCACGCCAACAACCATCCCTCCTCAATCTTCACAATGAATAAACGTTGATCGTTTTCAAATCCCATTTTATTGGAACTTGGTGAGGTTTCTAAGCCCCTCTTTCTCTCTCTCAGCATCCTCTTGCTGTCTTTCTTTCTCTCCCTCTATAGCCCGTAGTTGTCATTTTCTAAGCCAGTCCCCAAATTTCTCTCCCCTTCCTCCGCGGCTTTCTTTTTCAGGGTCACTATTAGAGTTGCATTTACCTCAGACTGGCTTCTCCACATCCTGCTTTCCCGTGCCCGATTTCCTCTTCCACTAGGCTTCTGGTGGGCAGGGATCTGATTCCACAGGTCTTGGTGGGCATCCTCCCTGATTTGCTATTGCCATGTGCGATAAAATCAAAATTCTATTTCTGAGCTTGCAGGCTCTGCATGCTGCCGTGCCTCCCCTTTGCCCTCCCAAACACAGTGAATTCCCGACTGTGCCTCATTCTGCGTTTCCCACCTTAGTAGGCCAGGGCTTTGCTTGTGTGAACCCAGGCTCCTTTGGCTTCACTATTGCCTTTGAAGCTTTACTCATCTCTGACCTTCGTTTGCCTGTCTTGATGTCGCTGCTGGGTCTTTGGACCTCTTGGAAGTCCTCAAAACTTTTCTCTTTGTGATGAATCGTCCCATGTCATTGAGACCCTGTCACTCACTCTCCAAAAAAACCAGTATGACATCGGGCCATTTTTTCCTGTCTCTCACGATCCCCTGCGTATCCTCTGTCCAGGAAACACTGATACTCTCCACCAAATGGAGTAAATGCTTAACTTCCTTGGCTAGCAATATTTCCACCTTTCTGGGGCCAGAACGATAGCACAGCGGGTAGGGCATTTGCCTTGCATGCGCCAACCCCAGTATCCCATATGGTCCCCCAAGACTGCCAGGGAGTAATTCCTGAGTGAAGAGTCAGGAGTAACCCCTGAGCATCACTGGGTGTGACCCAAAAAGCAACAAAATAAAAACATTAAAAAACTATTTCCGCTTTCTGCCTCCTGCTTGTCCACTCTCCCTGTTCTTCATCAGGGTCAGTTCCTGGGTTTCTGCACTACGCCGTCACCTTCAATGATGAAAAATCTCTCCAGATTTCTGACTTCTCCTTAGGGTGCTGGATCTGTTTCTGTGTTGCTCTACCTGCTCCCTGTTTCTTCTGCCCCTAGTTTCCCATCATTTCCGTGAATGGTTTCTTCTTTGCAGCAGCTTCTCTGAGCTTCAAGAGTGTCATTATGACGTTGGCTCCAGAGGTTTCATCCAAAGTATGTCTCATCCAAAGTATGTCTCATCAGCATGCAGGAACCGGCTTATTATATAATTTCCTGGGGCAAACAGGTCAGATACTGAATACACTCTTATAAAGAGTGCTATGACAATGCTCTGAATTTTTTTCTGCTCTGAAGCTTATTCCTGCAAAGAGAGAGATGTAACTGCAGGTGAAACAGCACTTTGGTGTAGAGTTTCCAATGAACTGTGACCAACTCAAGCCGCTGTGATAAAAATGGGCAAAGGAAATCAATTTTTGGAAAAAGTGTTACTATGTTAATTAGTTCAGTTGTCTCCAGTTACTTATATTAAATTCATTATATTTAGAGCTTATTCCTGAATCCAGATTTATATCTGTTATCTCTAAGCCTTGAGAATAATAGTACAAAACTGTTACAAAATATTTACTAGGATTTCTGTCCCTTCCCCGGTATATTTTCTGGAAAAGTTATTTGTGCTTTGTGCCAGAATTTGCCCTTACAGATAAAAATATAAAGCATATTTGGGCTCCTTGAATATGGACAGATTGTCTGTCTGTCTTCCTGTTCATCATCGATTTGCTCTAGTGGGTCCCAGTAACATCTCCATATGTCCTGTCTCATGCTAGTAGAGCCCAAGGCATCTGCTTGCTGCAGGGTGGAACTTCGATGAGCCAGGCTGTGATAGGCTGGTCTGCTGGGTGGAGGTCTGACGAGAGAGAAGTCCGGATGTGGAAAATGGAGGCCCCTCATGGAGTAGGGGGTCGTCTGGCTTGTTGCGAGGCTCTGCTGGGGTGGTGGGCCAGGGCTAGAACTCACCATCCCTCCCGGGCGCCTCGTGAGCGGCTGGTCACAGGGAGAGCCAGTAGCAGCTCTGCCCCCATGTCTGCCGAGTCTGAACAGATTACCTAGTTTAATTGTTAGTTTAATAGTTAGTGGTTTTAAATAAAGTTTTGTTGCCATCTGTCAGTAAAAGACAAAAGGAACATTTTTAAAAAAGCTTTTTTGGTGTTTTTTTTAAGATTACACTGCATGCTGCTTGGGGACCATGTGGTCCTGGGTTTTCATTCATGGCTCCCTCATGAAGACAGCACTGACGCTCATTGTGCTTTGTTATCTGTGTCTTCCCTAAGTGAATCAAAGGCACTTCTATAAGTAACTTTTAAAGTTCAATAAGAATGCAACAAAGCATTAATTTTGTTAAATCTCTTACGAGGGCATAAGCACCCTGATATAACGTCACATCCATCATGGATGCTGTATAAAATTTTGGGTATATTGAATATTTATTTATTTTAATTATTTATTATGTTAACATATTGTGATTATTTTATACATATTTGAAAATTTTACATTGCTTTTATTAATTCTGTACTTTTATATCATGTCAGATTATAATATTTCAGGGTTATTCTGTCACTGGATCTTTATTTTTATCATATTACTTTAAAATATCGTTAGTAGCTGTTGAAGATGTGGTTACTCAGAATTTGTCCTATTATAATGTAATTCAGAAGAAGACATAAAGGAGTTGAATAGTCCTTATTTAAATATGGACTATTTTAGACATGAAAAATAGGAGGATAAATTATGAGTAATGTTATATCATGTATACATTTGAAATTCAAATACATATATATGAAAGGCTTAGTTTTGCTTGCTTTAATGTTGGCCTAAGTTTGGAGACTAAAGCATCTGCAGCCCATTAACCATGAGACTTTACTCTTGAGACGACTTGTTGTAATGAGCTGTCAATTATTGTGCATCTCTGTGTAGCTAAAGGGACCATTGGGCTTGCAGTTTAAAAGCTAGTGTTTATAAATGTGCAGAAATAGAATTAGAAGTGTGGTGGTCCGATGCAATGCTAATGTATTGTGCTCTTGTCTGAACATATTGTTTGTTCTTCAGAAGGTTCTCGTGTTCAGTTCACAATGAGAAATAGTCAAAAATGTACATTTGAGCCTATGTGTATATTCCATAAAATGAATTTTGAGAAACACAGTTTTTGGAATATTTATTCATCCTCTTCATTTTATGTGGAAAGATAGGTCTACAGTTGAATCTCAACAAAACCATGTTCATGAAAAATGAACTAGTTCCAGAGGCCCCATTCTCTCTCAATGGAACAAACACCTCTGAATGCAGCAGTTATGTGTACCTAGGTCGAGAAGTCAACATGATGAACGACCTAAAACCTGAGCTGTGCAGGAGGAAGAGAGCGGCATGGAATGCCTTCAAAGGCATTGAAGAATAGCTAAAAGGACAAAGAACTCCCGGCTCCGGGCACATCTCTTCAACTCCACCGTTCTCCCTGCATTAACATGCCTCAGAGACCCGGGCCCTATGAAAGCAGGATGAGAATGCTACTCGGGTCTCCAAAGAGGAATCGAAAGAGCTATGCTTGGAATATCATACCTCACTCAAGTGAGAGAAGGAATCCGGAGTTCTGACCTCCATCGCTATTCCAGAATCAGGGATGCTGTCTCGCTTTGCTAAGGCATCGCAAATCAGATGGGCTGGGCATGTAATGCGATTTGGAGACGACCGCTGGACTAGAGCCGTTACTGACTGGATCCCACGGGATGTCAACAGATCGTGTGGCCGCCCACCTACAAGATGGTCACACTTCTTCGCCAAGACTCTGAATGAATGGTTTGAGGCTCGTCGTATTCCTGAAGCAAACAGATGCCATTGGGCTACACTGCCATGTGATAGGATCAAATGGAAATGTTACTGGAGCCCGCTCGAGGAAATCGATGAACAATGGGATGTCTAGTGATCTAGTGATCTTATGTACAATGAATTTCAGCTAATACTTTGGACAGAGAGAAAAATTGAATGGTGTGACAGTGGCCAACAAAATTGTATTCATAAGCACTGAAATTTGCACTTCATATAATTTCACACTATGCTATATTTTTATGTTGAATATTTCAATCACTTAAATAAGTACAAACTCATCTTAACTCTTGGTCTTTATTATTAAAACGTATGGATAACAGGCTAAATTTCACCCATGTACTATAGTTTGCCATCCTCTGGCCTTGAGAATAAAACAACAATAAAAAGAAATTAAATCCACTTTAGAATTAAATTTCACAGTGGGATTGATGAGTTAAGGCAAATAGAGCAAAGAAAACATTTTGTTGATTGAATCGTCATTTGATGCTTTATAAATAGTGAATGAAAGGAATTATCCAGAAGGAAGAAAAGGTAAGAGAAAATGGACTTAATAGAGTTTCAAGTCCTGAGGGACAAAGGTTTCAGTTTGATGACTGATTCACAAAGTCACACAGAAACTCCCCAGATGACATTCAGGATCACTTCTGAAGCGATCATGGAACAATGAGCATTGGTGCGCCCCTTTATTTTATGTATCCTTTTTATACAGACATTATTTTGCAGTGTTAGTTGATCAGTGTTTTTGTAATCAGTTCTTGTATGTCCTGAATTGATTTTGTAAGAGTTTATTACTTGGGAAGTTTTATATTAGTGCAGGAATAGGAGATTTCCCTGGAAATACATTGTAAGTTAAGCCTCCATAAATAGGTTCTTTATATTGTTAAAGCCAGCCCCACTACTTATTTCAAGGGACGCTCTCTGAATGCCTAGAATGCTCTTGATTTGATCCATTCATGAGGCATGTCTCTTCATGACAATTCTGCTTTCAGACCAGTGAGAACACTGTGATCCAGATTTGCTGCCTTCAGGAACAAATGCCAGACTTACTGGAATAAAAGTAAATCACTAGGGCACACTGTGTGATACCTGTGAAATTGTCATTCTATGTAAAAATATTTTTCATGATATAAGGAAGAGTTTCTTCAGGATTATTCTGTCTGATTAATAGTCTTGGTATATAATTTAATATGTGTGAAATTATGTGTGGTCAGAGGAGAAATGAGTTCACTGTAATTCTTTTAAATCATCTGTCCCCTAGTTATCTGTTGCATAACTTGTCAGTTTGTAGGATATTGGCTATTCTTATGAGATAAACTAAATATAACTGTGAAAACACACTCAAGTACTCTAATGAGTATATGAAAACAGGTTAGTACCTTATAACATTTAGATGAAATTCATAGTGTAAACTGTAGATAAGCACAAAGAAGAAATTAGGGGGGTGTGTGTGTGTGTGTGTGTGTGTGTGTGTGTGTGTGGATATGTTTTGGGGCCACACCCATTGGTGCTCCAATGCTATGTCTTAGCGCTTGGGGTTGCCAGCAGTACATAGGGGACCATGCACTGCTGGGAATTGAACCTAACGCCTCCTGCCTGCTGGACATTATTCCATTTAATCTATCTCTGTCAGGGTACGCTGGACACCCTGACAAAATCCGGGAGCAGGGTGTAGGGAACCCCTTCTGACCCAAGGGATTGGCAGGCGGTGGCCTGAGAAAAACGCGAGAATCCAGCACAGTTTCAAAAGGCTTTACTTTCACAGGTTTTGGTATATAATCCAACAATAGGAAAACCCCAGACTTTAGTTTCTAGCTGGGCCCTGGCCACGTGTAGATTTAAGAATCCTAGGCCAAGATGACCACTACCACGTGCTAAGGTCTAGCAGGGAAGAGAACGGAGAGGAGAGGCAGAGAGCCAAGAGAAGCTTAAATGACCAAAAAGCCCTTTCTCCTATCTTAATTTATAGATAGAAACCTGTCAAAAGCTTCCAGCCTGGCCGGAGTGATAGCACAGTGGGTAGGCCATTTGCCTTGCATGTGGCCGACTGGGTTTGATCCCTGGCAGCCCATATGGTCCCCCCGAGCATGCCAGGAGTAATTCCTGAGTGAAGAGCCAGGAGTAACCCCTGAGCATTGCTGGGTGTGACCCAAAAGAATAAAAAATCCTTCCAGCCCAGCCCATCCTGAGCTGGGCTATTTAGAGATGATGCCATGTAAATTACCCTACTGAAATAGAGATCAACAGGTGGGCCCTATGGCTCAAGCTTCAGAAAGCCAGAGCTGACTCCCTGGGGTAAAATTTCCCTAGCAGAATGGGGAGGGGGATGCATATCTGAACCAGAAAGCAGTTCAGAATGTAGTTGTAGAAAATGGCATTAATACTTCTTATCATGAATATATAGCCTGCTGATTCCAGACTCTAGATCCCACTAAGGTCCAAAATCCATTAGAATAATTCACTTTAGCATTACCTTTAGAATCAGAGACATGTTAGTTTGCCTGGAGGCGCACTGGCATGTCTCTTAGAACTAGGAGAATTGATTACATTATGCTTGATCCAATGTGGCCAAGTACTCTTGGAATATCTACATGTATATTCCATGCAGCTGCGTTAGCAGGTGGCAGGCAGGAGACAGGCTTGTCTACACCCCCAGGACTCTGCCACATGGACCCTGGATGGTTGATGTTCTGACTGGAAAAGACTGGGTCCCCGGTATGAACTCAAAGCCACGGCAGAACCTGGCAAGCTACCTGTGGTATATTTGATATGCCAAAAACAGTAACAATAATGGACCTCATTTCCAATGAATGGAGACTTTACTGGCACCCACTCGAACAAATTGATGAACAACAGGAAAACAAGTAACAATTGATATCCCACGCGTACCCGTGAGAGCAGGAAGAGTATAGAACTGGGACAAGCAAATTTCATAGTATTCATGATAAAAATATTTATGCTGTATAAAATTATGAAATCGATCCAATTCTGCCCAACCTCCCACTGTGTCTGCTCCAGATATTCCCTAAAGGCAGGGAGCTCTTCACAAAAGGTACGTGTACCTGGAGACCAAGGCTCAGTAGGGCATGTCACCCAACATATCTCACCAACTCATGACGTATGTTTTTTTTATGTTCTATCACTGTATCACTGTCTTCCCGTTCATCATCGATTTGCTCAAGAAGGTACCAGTAACATCTCCATATGTCCTGTCTCATGCAAGTAGAGCCCAAGGGCACCTGCTTGCTCCAGGAACATAAAGAGCCTCAAACCATTCCATCAGGTCATGGGAATGAGGTCTATAATTGTTACTGATATTTGGCATATATATCAAATACAACACGGGTAGCTTGCCAGGCTCTGCCATGCGAGTAGCATACTCCTGTAGTCATCTCTAAATCCAGCATTTATTGATGAACCACCGCTGCAAGTGGCAGCACAAGCCGGGCTGTGATAGGCTGGTCTGCTGGGTGGAGTTCTGACCCAGAGGGAAGTCTAGATGTGGAAAATGGAGACCCTCATGGAATGGGGGGTTGTCTGGCTTGTTATGAGGCTCTGCTGGGGTGGCGGGCCAGGGCTAGAACCCGCCATCCCTCCCGGGTGCCTCCTGAGCGGCTGGGCACAGGGAGAGCCAGTAGCAGCTCTGTCCCCATGTCTGTGTGACCCAAAAAAAAAAAAAACAGGCGTATATGGTACACCTAATTTGATCTATCCATAACCACATAATAGCTGCTTGTGGGATATCTTTCAATATCTTCTATCTGTTGCTACATGTTTATGCATGGATATTTATTTTGTAGGATTATATTTGTTACTTTTTGACTATGTGTCCTGTGTGTGTTGAGGTATTGACATATATAGAGATCAGAATATTTTTCCTTTATCTGAAGTTTATCTTATGTGTGATTCAGGGTGTGTGTGTGTGTGTGTGTGTGTGTGTGTGTGTTGTCGTTGGTGCATCATGGATATATATTATGTGAGAATCAAGATCATTATGTTTATACTCCTTTACTCAGCTTTGTATTTGATTTTTTAAATTGTCCTGGGACCCGCAACAACAAGAAAATAATGGCCCTGATAACCTCTTGTTGTGCTTAGCAGCGTCCAGGGCCACGCACAGGGTCACTGTGGCAGACTGGGCAAGAAGCCATGCAGTGCCAGAGAGGAAACCAAAGTCCTCACGTGAACGGGCATGCACTCTGTTACTTGACCCACATCTGTTGCCTCTAATTTGCACCTTTAACTTAAAGAATGTATAGCATGTTAGTGTCAGTAAAATGTTTTTAAACTAGTATTAGTCTTAATTGCATGTTTGTACACATTTGTGCACAAAAAGTGATGTTCACTTGGTTATTCATTAGCACAATTTTTCTCTTCTTAAAAAACTATTATGGACCAGAGTGATAGTACAGCAAGTAGGGAATTATCCTTGCACGCGCCAACCTGTGTTTGGACCCCGGCATCCCGTATGGCTCCCTGAGCACTGCCAGGAATAACTCCTGAGTGCAGAGCCAGGAGTAACCACTGAGCATTGCTGGGTGTGACCCAAAAAAAAAAAAAAAAACTATTATGAGCAACAAATATAAGGGATATTTTACACACACACACACACACACACATATCCTTGGGATGAATTCCTAGAAGTGGAATTATTCTACTAAAAAGGGATCATGTATTAAGGTTTGTGAATAAGTTCCAAAGGATTAAAAATATGATGGAGTTACTTCATTGCAGAGCGTGTTTTCCCTCCTTCAATCTTTCATTTCATACTTAAATCTAAGCAAAAGTGGTTAGTATTGCCCACAGTTAGAGATAATCAGTTCTCTGATAACATATTGCTTTAGTGGTGAATGTATTGTTTTGTTTCTGAGATCAGCTTCTCTTTTTTAGGGTGAGAGGCTAATGCCCTTATAATTGCCTCATTGCACAAGCTAACAGAGTTTGTTGCTTACAATGTTGGTATGAAATAAAGACAAAAAATCATCAAAGCATAACCAACCAGCAGTCTTGGAAATTCAAGAGGTCAGTGCAAGTTTCAACATGCTGTTTCATTTGCTTTATTTTTCATGGTCTGAGAAAGGTCTGAGAATATTGAACTCTATTATGAAAGAAGTATTAAGTCTTGGGAGAATAATTTCATTCTTCTCACTTGTCCCATGATTGATTTTCTGTTCCAGCAAAAATAAAGATTTTAGATGAGTATTTCTTAATTTCATCTGTGATGAGTGCTAAATATGTTAGCACTCACTGACTTTCTTTTTTCCTCTTTGGGGATACATCTGGCAATGCTCAGGACTTCTCCTGGCTTCATCTAAGATATTCATCCTGGTAGTGCCAGGGATTGAACTGGAATCCATGGAAGGCATGTGCCTTGCCCTCTCTACAGTCTCCATTTCTTCCATTGGTCTTCCAGGTGACATTATATATAAATACCGGTTATTAATATTTTGCCCATTCTCGTCACATTCGCTGTGTACCAGATACTGGAATTCCTCATTTGAAATTTTAACACACAGATACTAGGAGGTTGGAGTTCCAGTCATTTTCAGGCATCCCAGAGAAGGGTGTGTGAAAACAGCGATTCCCAATGTCTGAAGTAGCTGGGCAACTCGTTAAAATGCCGATTGGATTCAACAAGCCTGGAGCAAGACCCAAAGCTCTGCAGCTCTAATATCTAGGGGACTGCCAGTGGTGCTTATCTATGGACCGTAGTCGGAGGAGCAGAATACTGACTCATAGACGCACTGAGGTCTGAGGGTGTCTTTGGTTCAACTCTGCCAGTCCCGAAACCTAGGGCTTGAGAATGATTCCATCTTCCTCTTTCTGGACTTCATCCTCCACGCTGCTCATCCTGAGATAATTGCCCTGCAATTGATCACAGATAACCTATATTTTCTTCTTCATTCTTTCATGTATCTTCTATGTTTGCATTAACATACCGTGTTTGCTTTGGAATCAGAAAGAAGTGAATAAATTTTTTTATTAAACATTTTATTATACCACCGTGAGATATACAATTACAATGTTGCTCATGTTTAGAGGTTTCGGTCACATCGTGTTCCAGCACCCCGCCCTCCACCAGTGCCCATTTCCCACCCACCAATGTCCCCAATTCCCTCCCCCGTCCCATAGCCTGCCTCTATGGCAGGTTCTTTATCTCTTTTCTCTCTCTCTTTTCCTTCTCTTACACATTGTGGGTTGTGACTAAATGTTTTGACTAGAACAGATCACCCAGTGCTCCGCCGGTGGTTGCCCTTGATGTTTTGTGCCTCATCAGATTGCTTTGGAAATCACTGAGGTAGGATTGTGAGTGGGTAATTAGAGCAAACCTGTTTCCTTGAGCACTTTTCAAAGTGTTGTCGTAAAATATAGCATGAATAGTGAATAGACCACTTAGCTATTTTGAAGTGCAGGTCATAGCATTAAGTGTATTCACATCATTTTGCAACCATCCTCACTGATCATCTCCAGAGATTTTGAGTTTTAAAAATTGAAACTCTCTAGTAAGGAAATAGTAACTTTCTGTTAGTTCCTCTTCTCCCAGCCTTGACAGCAGCCATTGTATTTCCTATGACACGAACTACTCTAGGCTCTGCATGTAAATGGGCTCACAAGAGACTTTGTTCATTTGTGGCTGGGTTATATCATTTACCATCCTGTCCTCAGTTTTCACAGAGCTTGATTTTTTTGCGTGTTAGAAATTCCTTCCTTTTTTGAGGTTGAATAGTATTCCATTCTTTGACTATAACATTTTGTTTATTTATTGATTGGTGAATGACTTAACCCTTGGCTTTCTCCCACTGTATGGCTGTTACAATCAATGCTGCTGTGAACATAGATGTGCACGTATCTCTTCAAATTCTTGCTCTGGCACTTAAATTTTGATGCCTAATATTCAGCATTTTAAGTGTGTTTTCTTATCTCAGTGAGTGTTTTCTCTGGCCATGTGTGGTTTGCTCTACAAGTCAGTGGTCACATTCTCTTGACAATGGAAATGGGTCTTCACATACTCCATCTTCCCTGGCCCTCTGCTGGATGACCGCTGAGCTATATCCACCCCAGCTTCCTAACCTAACGCCATTAGGGTTAGGCCACCCACAGTGATTACTTAATCAATGAGGAGGCTTCACTTCCTCCTCATTTCTCCTTTGTCTTATAGGTGTTTCCTGGATCACCTTCAAATAAACTACTTGTTCACAAGTCTTTGATTTAAGGGATGCTTCAGAGGAAGCACAAGAGAAGGCTCCCTGTAACTAGCTACTGACTCCTAGAGATGTTCCTATTTTTTGAGCAACATCCACCTTGGAATTGGATTTTTAGTAACACGCATCTGCTTTTCTCATCTGACAGATGTTCAAGAGGGTGCACCTGCTCATGTCAGTGTTTGGACCTTATTGATGTAACATTTTAAGCATAAATGGCATTTTTATAGCTTGCTCTCCCTCTTTTTGGCCTTTTAACTCATTGACATATTCTCCTAATTTAATTACCATATATGGAGCTAGATCCCAAAGAAAGGAGGAAAAACAGTTCTGTGAGGAATAGATTTCTCGTTGATTAAGATTGTTGTTTTCTATATATAGATGCCTGCTTCTGGCTTCTGCTGCCATTGTTAGCCTCTGAAACTCCTGCTGCTATCTAGTGTGTTGACTTTGGCTCATTGGGACATTCTCTGTATATTATATTTTAAATATAACATTATGTGTTTAAGCAGCAAGCCTGAATATAGTGTCTTTTTCAGAGTTACTCAAGTTGAAAATCCAGTTAGGGCTCAGAATTCACTTTCAGCATTTTTGGGGAATCTGGATTTTACGAATTTGTGAGCTTCCATTGATCTTTGGTAGATTTTAGTGTCATACCTAATTAGAGTTAATAAAGAAATGCCCTAGTTAGAGCACTTCTGGGGCCAAGACAAGTTCATGCAGCTATCGCCAAAACTGTGATAGAGGTTAAGTTCTCTGCTTATCATAAGCTTGTCATTGCAATCCTTCCTTCCTTCCTTCCTTCCTTCCTTCCTTCCTTCCTTCCTTCCTTCCTTCCTTCCTTCCTTCCTTCCTTCCTTCCTTCCTTCCTTCCTTCCTTCCTTCCTCCCTCCCTCCTTCCTCCCTCCCTCCCTCCCTCCCTCCCTCCCTCCCTCCCTCCTTCCACTCCTTCCTTCCTTCCTTCCTTCCTTCCTTCCTTCCTTCCTTCCTTCCTTCCTTCCTTCCTTCCTTCCTTCCTTCCTTCCTTCCTTCCTTCCTCCTCCCTCCTCTCCCTCCCTCCCTCCCTCCCTCCCTCCCTCCCTCCCTCCCTCCCTCCCTTCCTTCCTTCCTTCCTTCCCTCCTTCCTTCTTTCCTTTCTTCCTTCCTCTTTGCTGTCTTCAGGGCTTACTCCTGGCTCTGCTCTAAGGATCACTTCTGGCAGAGCTCAGGGGACCCTATAGGGTTCTGAGTCTACTGCATGCAAGGTAAGCACCCTACTCAATGTACTGTCACTTTAGTCCCAGGAATGTGTTTTTCTGAAGACTTCCTGTTAACTAGCACTGGCCTCAAAGCAGCAAGAAATACTTAACCATCTACATGACAGCACAGGAAATTTTGGAACATGCATGTATGCATCAGAATGTTAGCTAATCCTTCCTTTTTTGGAATTTAAAATATATATTAACTGATGTACTGGTTAAATAGTTTATAGTAAATGAATGACTTTTAAAGTAGAAAGCAGTTTCTGCTAGCAAAAATAGATCACTTGAAGTATTTCATGTTTAAAGTTATTGAATATGTATCCCAGTAGATATGTTCAGATTGTTTTCACTGTGAAACTGATGAATGATCTTTGCACATGACAGATTTGTTCCCTAGTATGAGACAGACTCACCTGATTTTATATGTTGAAAGATTGGAAAACTTCTTTATTAACTTTTTCCACTAAGTTTCCACAAAGGCAACTAATTTGCAAGCTAATTTTCCTCCAGGAGAATACACTAAAGTTGTGATCATGAAAATAAGAAGTCAGTATATAGCTCAATGGAAGCAACCTTGGCCCTTGTTTCACTGTATTAGTACAGAGCATTGTATTATCATACCTATCAGAATATGAGGGTTGATTTGCATGGAGAGATAAGGCTCTCTGTGTGAAAGGAATTTTCGAGATTTCCTGGGAAGACAGCTTATTCTTTTTAAGCCTCTTGCCTACCCCTCAGTGTAGGCTTCATGGCTGGTGTGTAATGCATTGTTTAAAATTATATTAAATTAGGAGATACTCAAGGCTGGAATTAATAGCATGCCTTGACATGTTTTCCGTGGCTCAAAGAGCTGTAGCAGATTATTGACTGTGAGAGACTGCTTTGTGCTGAGAATGATACCTGAGCTGACTAGTTTTTGTAGCTTTTCTATTGACCCAATTACTTGATTTATTAGCCTATTGACTAACTGATCTTTCTGTTAATCTTTTTTCCTCCTTCCCGTTCTTCCTTCCTGACCCCCTTTTTAACTTCCTTCACTCTTACCCTCCCAATCTCTGCATTTTCCCGACTTTCTCTTATTTTGGGAGGTTTGGGGAGGCTTTGGGCCACCCCCCAACTGTGCTCAGGGCTTACTCCTGATTATGCTCTCGTTTTGAAATCACTATTGACAGAATCAGGGGACCCGCGAAGTGCTGGGATCAAACACTGCTTGGCTCCCGCAAGGCGGTTGTGTGCCCTCCCGACTGCATTGTCTCTCAACCCCTGCCTCCTTTCTCTTTCCTTTCTTCCTTTCTTTCCTTTCTTCTTCCAAACTATCATACGCTATGTCCAGAGGCACACAGTCTTATAAAAGTGCATTTCAGATTTAGAATCTTACCTCAGGTCCTCACTGTTAGATCTCATCTAACTATAAGCTTTCCTCCCTCCCTTGCCCCCCCAATTGAGCAAAGGGATGTGATAGGCTTCCAGTGCAGATGAATAGTCAAGGCTTACATTGGGTCCAGAATGTAGTTTAGTGGTCTAGCACTTGCCATGCGTGTGTGGGGCCCTGAGTTTGGTTCCCAGCAACACACACACACACACACACACACACACACACACACACACACACACACACATCTCTAGACCAGTGTGCCTGCATTTAGTTTCTGGTTTTACCACTCCTATCTGTGTGACCTTGGGCAACTATTTAAACTTACAGCACCTCAAATTTTTTTTATATCAAATAGCATAATTGTACCTACCTGCTCTTAGGAAGCTCAGAGAGTTAATATATGTAAATTGCTTAGAACAGTGCATACTAAATGCCTTATATAGAATTGACTTATCATAATAATCAAAGTCTGTCTTGTCTGTACACAAGAAAGGCCGGACTCCTTTCTGCTATCCCAGTTAGCTTCCCCTATCCATCATCAGAGAGTTCAGTCTGTTACTATGATAAGCATAATAATCTGTCATAATTAAAGGAAGAAGATGACATATGTTAAAGGTATTTGAAGGATAAGACAGAGTTTGTCATGGAGAGAAGGTAGAGGGCCACTGCCACCTGAGGGAACTGTGTTAGGTAGGAGAGAGCAGCTTGCTGCACTCCAGTTACCTTGCTGTGGCTGACGGGCAGGTTCCTTGTGGGTGATAGCAATAATGGAGGGAAGTGTGATTCTGTACCGATGTTCTCCACCAAAGTACTTGTGTAACACATGCGGCCTCTTATGACTGTCTTCCCACCATTGTGATGATTCCCTTGCATTGCTGTAGTGGAGCAAGAGCGGTTCTCCCAAGGTATGGCGTCTAATTCTTGGGAAGGCTGTAAAAGGTGTCATGCCACTGTTAAACCCAGTCAACTTCTTATCCTAGGGATATGTGCTTCCTCCTTTATCCATATGGAAGTCACTTAATATGAAGATCTGTATACCTACTGGCCAAACTTTATGGAATAAGGTGTTTGCAATTTATGTTAGGATTTCATGGTCAAGTAACTTGGTGTAGTGCATTGAGGCCCCCGTGGATCTTTGGAGCTGGATTTGCTTCTGACCAGCTCTGGGCCCTCCTTTTCTTACTCCTGTTTCTTTATTTGTGAGGTTAGAGCATTGGTTAGGCTTCTTTAGGGTCCCTTTAGTCTTGTGAAACATCTGTGGATTCCTTTTTTTAGTGACCTTTAAAACACAAAAAAAGTAAATTACAAAGAACTACAAAGTAAACCGTTATATTGAAATACAGATATAAATATTGTAAATATATTTGCGGCATGATAATATATGTGCATCTTATTAACATTAAGTAACAATGGCTGTTAAAATGTTGAATTATTGATGAACACTACAAATATTTTGCAATATCTGTAATACTAATGTGATATGAAAATAGCTGGAATTTTCTTTGAAAGCCCAGTCACAGGCTTAGAAAAGCTATTATGATTTTTATGTGCAATTGGAGAAAATGCCACACTTTATTTAGAGGTTCATGAAATAATCATGTAATTCCTTTTCCCATTCAAGTTTATGGATCTCTGATTACATCTATGGGCTTCTTTGGTAGTTCACTGAAATCACATTATTCATCCTTGTACTAGATGACTTCTAGGATGTTTCATTTGCTTATTATATGGTCATAAATTAAGTGAAATAAACTCAAAGATACCTTAACTGTGGAGTGCAGATGCCATTTTTAGATAACAAGTTATAAAAATATAAACTATGTATAGCTAATCTCATTATTCATAGTTCTTCAGTCCATAAAGTCGCCAATAATCCATTACCTTTAATGAAATTTAAGGTTTAGGTTCCTGTGAATCTCTGCCACAGCATTTTCATCAATTGATCAATATAGAACCTTGGTGTACTTCTATTTTTGAAGAATTTAATATAGATTATTGATTTATTCACATGAAACAGCCATGTGACTGAATGAAACTTAGGTAATTCAGGTGTGTTTTTCTGTAGGCACAACAGACCTTCTGTGGTTAGGACATCACTGGACCTTAGTGGACCTTTGGGTCTAGATGTGAAATTGTGTGTGTGTGTGCGTGCGTGTGCGTGCGTGTGCATGTGTGTGTGTTGTTGCTAACCTTGCTTTGGTTACATGACATCTTCCTAAAATAAGGTTGCAGAATAAATCATTGCAGTACATTTTTCAAATAGAATGAACTAAAAAAGATAATGTGTAAAGATTGTTCTATGAAGGAGAGTAATTCCTCTGAGAAGAAAGAATGGAACTGGCAGTAGATTTGGATCAGAATATTTTAACCTAATTAATTTAATTGTAGAATCTTCAAACTTATTGAACGTGCAATATCTAAAACAGTCGTTAGCTCTCCATCTTCCCCAACCGCCTGTCTTTCACCAGTTTTACCAAGAACTTTTGAGAAATCACTGGGCTAGATTTCCAAGGCCATTTCCCTGTTAGGTCACAGTTTATTCATTGGAAATGTCTTCACTAATCCTCACACTCCTCTTTTTTTCTTCCTTCTTTTGTTTCAACACTGTATTTACAAAGTACAAAGCTTTTCACGATGCAGGTGTTAGAAAGACTCATCATTCAGCACCAATCCCACCACCAGTGTGGCCTCCCCACCACCAGAGACCCGCATTTCCCACCCACTCCCCATCCCTTGCCTGCTCCCTTAGCCGGCATCAATTATGTTGGTCATGCATTGCAGCCCATATAAGGGAATGGTATTGACAAAGCCATGGCTTCTTTTTTTTCTGGGTTGTCTTGTGGGAGTCTGGCTGATTCTGTTCTTGGATTCACTTTCTGGGTTTCCAGAACACAGTGGTTTTTTACTGTCACCCCCAGACTCACCACCACTGCACCTACGGACAACACCTATTTCACATTTATCTCAACCGCTATTTGAGCTTGTCCTACACACACACTGAATAATCTATTCTATATTGCTCGTTGGGGCCGCTTCTCTAAATACAGTCGATGAATAGACTCTTAGACAAAAGTCATTGGAGATTCTTATATTTCCATTGTGCCATCTGAGCCCACTGTATAGGAAATTTTCAGTATGTTCCCACAGATCACACATCATGTCCACAACATGTGTTTCTGTGAGATGTGATGGGATATCTGTTAGATGTGTATACCTGCTTTTGAGATGTCACCATGGTGTGTGTGGGGGGGGGTGAGACTGTCAAGCTGGGGAGTCTGGACCTTGAGGATAGCTGTGGTTGTGGTGCGTGAGGTATTCCAGCGTCTGAAAGTCTCTGGGGTGGGGAGGTTGACGAGGACCAGAACCTGCCCCCTTCCAGGACGTCCCATCAGCCTAGCACAGGGCAAGTGGGCAGAAGCTCTGCCCTGCACCTGTGTACCTGGATTCTGGCCGACTGAGCCAGCAGCAGTCCTGGGTGGGCCTGTTTCGGAGGGGACCGAGGTGGGGAAAGGGATCCCAGCTTCAGCTCCATGGGAAGCCTGCCTCACACGCTTCTGAATCTGTTCTTGCAGTAAACTTACTTAAAAATTGATTATAACTGTTCGAGAAAAATGTAATTCATTTTGGTAATTTTATTGAAAAGGTTTTCTGCTCCTTTCATGTCTTCTGCCCTGTCATTTAATATTCAGTGGCCCAAATTAATCATTTAAGTGTTTTGTTTCCTAAAAAGGTTTTGAAGCTGGGTATTTTATTTTCCTTTATATGCATGTATAATTCAATAATAGAAAATGTTGGTATCAGCCTTCTCCAGAAATCTTTAGAATTTTAGATTATAGAATTACAGTAATAGAGTTACAGTAGTGTTCGAGTTTATAGTATTGATGTACAAGGATATTGCACGCCACCAGCAGCAAATGGCCTTGACCTTCCTCCCTTCCTCCCTGTATCATCTCTGGTTTGATAGTCCTCATACCTTTTCTCCCCTTATTAATCGTGGGCTAATGGCTGTGGGTTTGGTGTTACCTCCCTGAGCACCACTTGTGTGCTGGAGACCTGCCGTCTATGTTCCGTGTTACTTCGGTATGTTTATTCCTTTCCCCTCTCCCCAAAAACATGGTACTATCGCTGCCTGTACTCCTCGAGCGCTTCTGAAACATGAAAGAAACTGGGATCCTTCCCATCAGCTTGCATGAAACATTGCTTCAAACATGTGAGGTTCATTTAGCAGCTCATACCTGTCTTTGTCTAACTTAGTCTGGGTGTCTTATACCTAGGACTAAGTTTAAGCTTTGGATCTCAATCCAACATGAAGTCATGTCGGCTTGAGATCCAAAATCCTGCATGAACCCTACACGAGTGTTACCAAATTTTTGCTTTGCTTTGAGTTGAAATGATTATTCACTATCACTATCCTCCTGTTGATCATCTATTTGCTCGAGCGGGCACCAGTAATATCTCCATATGTCCTGTCTCACGCTAGTTGAGCTCAAGGGCATCTGCTCACTCCAGGAACATAAAGAGCCTCAAACCGTTATATTAGGTCATGGGAATGAACTAATATAATTGTTACTGGTATTTGGCATATCAAATACAACACGGGCAGCTTGCCAGGCTTGCCATACAGGTGGCATACCCTTGTAGCCACCTCTAAATATAGCATTTAAGTGGCCGCGCGAGACGGGCTGTGATAGGCTGTCGCTGGGTGGAGTTCTGACAAGAGGGAAGTCTGGATGCGGAAAATGGCAGCCTGATGGAGTCGGGGGGTCATCTGGCTTGTTGTGCGGCTCTGCTGGGGTGGTGGGCCAGGACTAGAACCCGCCATCGCTCCCGGGTGCCTCGTGAGCGGCTGGGCACAGGGAGAGCAGGTAGCGTCACTAAATTATTATCACTTGGGGTTATGTAAATTTTCCTGGGAAATAAGGGTTTGTGAGTAGGAAAAGTTTTAGAAGCCCTGATCTAGGAGACTGAAACCAGGTCTGACATCTTCACTGGTCATGTGTGAAGAGAAACCAGTTGGAAAACAGTGCTCTACCCTGTTAAATCATCCACAGGTATACCCAGTGTTTTCTTCTGCTTTCCTGTGGCTCAGTGCTGTCTTGCTTACATTGCTTGAAAACTGACATAATAAAGATGTCTTTCTCCTCAGAGAAATGTATTTTCATGATTACATTTGTAAAAATAAAGTAACAAATAGCTATTTAAAAAGCCTTGAAATAAACTTCTACTAGTTAAAAGAAAACTATGTATAACCATTTCATGTTATTTTCCTTAGTCATTAATGCATGAAAATGAAAAAAAGATAATGTTGTAAAAATTGTTCTTTGGAGGAAATTAATTCCTCTGCAAAGAAAAGACTAATGGAATTGACAGTAGATTTGGATCAAAATATTTAAATCTAATGAGTTTATTTGTAGAATCTTCACATTTATCTAAAACAGTAGTACTTGGTTTTTAGCAAGGAATTCTTTCGTTATTGCTGTTTCTATCCTTAAAAAGAAAAAAATAGGAATTTTCTTTGAAAATTTAAAATTAATCACTGGTAATAAGAATTATTCTCAAATGAATACTAATAGTTGACCTAAGGAAGGAATAGTGGTTTATGATAGCTTTAGTTTTAATTTTGTATGAATTGTTTCATGTTTGCAATGATCAGTTTTTTATTTAATTTTTTGAGGGGTGTTTAGCCACCCCCCTGTGATGATGCTTAGGGCTTTCTCCTGGCTCTGCACTCAGGGATCACTCCTGGAGGTTGAGAGGAATCATGTGGGGTGTCAGAGATCTAACCCAGGTCAGAGATCTAACCCAGACAAGCATCCTCCCTGCTGTATCTTTTGTCTGACCTGACTCCTTTTTAGTGTTCGGCTTTTTGGCTTACACCCGGTGATGCGCAGGGGTTACTTCTGACTGCATTCAGAAATTACTCTGAGCAGTACTAGGAGAATGCTGTCGGTTGCCGGGAACCGATCCTCCAGGGTTAGACATGTAAGGCAGGCACCCTCCCCACTGTATTATTTTTTCCGACCTGATACTTGTTTTTTTAAAAAATTATTGTTGGTGCTTAGTTTAAAAGTTTTTTGGCAAAATGATGTATTTTATAAGGAAATCTAATTTCAATTATGGCAGACTTCCATCTTGGTTGCCTCAACGAACTCCTCCTTTTACTCGTATTCCTGTAGACTTGACTGTGAAATTAGCTTTGATCACAGTGGGACAGTAGAGGCATGATGCTTGGGCTAGGTCAGTGGCTTTAAACCTCCCTACACTTGCGGAAAAACAGTTGATAATCATTGTGGTTACTAGGTTACTAGTTACTAGATTTTAAGTAACAGTAGTAAAAAAATACCTTGTTTCAGAAGTCTTCTCAGAGGATCACTGTATCACTGTCTTCCCGTTCATCATGGATTGGCTCGGAGCAGGCACCAGTAACATCTCCATATGTCCTGTCTCATGCAAGTAGAGCCCAAGGGCACCTGCTTGCTCCAGGAACATAAAGAGCCTCAAACCATTCCATCAGGTCATGGGAATGAGGTCTATAATTGTTATTGGTATTTGGTATATCAAATACGAACCCACCAACAAAACTCATAAAACAACACGGGTAGCTTGCCAGGCTCTGCTGTGCAGGTAGCATACTCTTGTAGTCACTCTAATCTTGAGCATTAAAGATGTTCATAAGATGTTCATATTTGGGGTTTCCGTCATACAATGTTCCAGCACCTATCCCTCCACCAGTGCCTTCTGGGAATTATCAGGCAGAGTCTGTAGACATTATAGATTATATTTGAAATATGGGGTATTGCTAGTATCTACTGAATAGACACTGCGAAGAGTTCTGAAATCCTGCTGTGTGTTAAACACCCTCCTCCCCCCTGCACAAAATAATTAGCCTACTCAAAATGCTAGTAGTTTGCTGTTGAGAACTTGGGCTCTATAATAAGGCCCAAAATCTTACAGACTTCACAGCTGGAACCTCTGATCACTCCACACCTTAAACCTCTTTTCACTCATGCGTTTTCCATAAGTGATACCAAATAGCTTCCTATATCCCTATCTTCTCACCTTATGAATATGCTCAGGCTGTGCCTAAAGTCTGAAACACCATTTCCCCAGACGTTATCAGTTTCTTGTTTGTTTTATCACTGTTACCATGTCTTCCACTTTTCTGGTCACACCAAAATTGCTGTTATTTTTCAAATCCGTTTTCTGTATAGTTTGTGAGTTCAGTGTGAACTCGGACTAAAGCACATGAGTTGTAAATATAGGAGTGGAAGAATAAATGAGACTCGTGGAATAAATGAGATTCGTTGGAATGAGACTAGTGAAAGGGAACTGGAACTTCATAGTTTGGTGGTATTCATGCCCTAACTGCAGAGTTTTCTTTTCTAGTGGATCTTTGCTAGTTCCTGCAAAAGCACTGTGGACACACGGGTTTGAGTTACTCGATGTTTAGTTGGTTCTTCATAAAGCTTCTTGTCCTCTCTAAGGGATCAGTATCCATTTTCTAGTACACCTTATGGAGCAGAGGCAAGGGATTAATGACGTTTTGTGCCCCAAAGGGTCCCCCTATCAAGACCAGAGCTGAAAGCATTTCAAAGGTATTTTTTCAGAACATGAGCTCTCCCCTGACCTGCCTCAATGTTTGCTTAGTAGAACATAGACTGTTTGTGCTCAAACTTGTGGGCACATCAATATAATTCTTGCAAATTTCTAAAACAAGTGCAGTCTTACAGACCAATGTTACCCTAGTAAAAGAAAATTCTCTTGTTGGTTGTCCAATAACCAAAGATGTTGAGATCATTAAGTTTTGGTATGACCTGGATTAAAAAATTTAGAAATGTTTCCCAGCTGATTCTATTATGCACTAAATTTTCAGAACTGCTCATATAGACAATTAGGTAGATTTATAGTTAATCATTTCAGCATTTCCAAAATAACTTAATATTTTCCTACACCGTAATTTAATATTTCTGAAAACAATTTTATAATTTTAGTATAAATAATAAACTAGTTCTTTTATCTTCAATTTATAATTTAATATCTTTATAGTAAATGGCATTGTATTACCTCCCTATTAACCTTGAAACTAAGAAGAAATATCATAAGCGCAGCCGCTGACTATTCCTTGCGTTAGAGGAAATTGAAGGGGATGTGTTTTTCAGATAGCATATCCACAAAGGTACAAAATTAGAACTTCGCTCTGGTTCCTGTCCTGCTCTCCTCTTTCTTGTGTCACAAACCCTGAGGTCTTTGTGCCTGGGAAGAAAAAGAGGTCACAAATAGTCCTTTCCAGAAGTGCATTGCTCCGTTCAGTTTTTCCACTTTATTCGTCATGCTAAGTTGGTAAGAATATTCTAGTTTAGAAAGAGAAATGAGGAAACTTTGGTCACATCTAATCATACACCTCTTTCCATAGTCATGTCTGTTTCCTCCTACCTCCTTGTATACGATTTTTTGCTTCTTATATACTACAAATAGTATTGAGAGGAAGTTTTAGTCACTTTCCAGAAGATCTGGCTCAGGACTGCTGGTTGGAATAATTTTGATCATAATTTCAAACTTGATAACTAAAAATTTGGGCATCATTCATTGCATGGCACTATGTGTCCAGAACTTATTTTTTTTAAAGCTGGTTATGAATGTTAGGGAACCGGTGACTTTTACCACTAAGTACATAAGCACTGTAATTAACCAGTGACTTTTACCAGCAAATACATAAGCACCAAGTCCATAAGCACAAGTACATAATACTCTTTGCAGAGACAACGGTTTTTAGGAAGGGAATATAATTATTTTGAGCTGGCATTTTAGGCCACTGTATTCTATTTCAATAGGTAAGGTTAGACTAGGGAAGAGATTGTCAGGTTGATATAGTTAGAGCAACCCACCCACTTATTTCTTTATTTCTTTTTCTGTTTAATGAAACTGAAGCTCAGGGCCACTCTTTATCAGTTAAGTATTGGGTATGGAATGTCCTAGGCCCATATCGCTTGACGTTTTTGCTAAATGTGGGTATGAGGAAGTGAAGTGATTTGCTCAAGGAGACATGGCCGAGGCTGAGCCAGAACTGTAAAGGAGATTTTTCTCTTATCTTTTGAGATAATAATTATGTGAAAGTTTCAGTTTTGAGGACTGTTATGTCCTATAATGTGGTAGTAGAATATCACTTCGATAGTTACACGATTCCTGAGTTGAAAGAATAGTTATACATGTATGCTGTGTTGCCTGAAATATTTGATTTAATTTTTTTTTCTTTTGAATCCAGACCTGGTCATGCTCAGGGTTACTCCATTGCTCTGTGCTTGGAGAACACTCCTGGCACTGCTTAGCAGAGCGTGTGGTATCAATGGGTGAACCAGGTATCCTGGGTGCAGAATATCTGCAAGCCCATTGAGCTAGCGTCTTCAGTCCTAGCATAAGTTCTAATAGTCGTTTGGTTGATAAAGTTAAATTATTGACTTCTAGGGGCCGGAGCGATAGTACAGTGGGTAGGGGTTTGCCTTACACTTGGGTTTGATCCCTGGCATCCTGTATGGTTCCCTGAGCACCACCAGAAGTAATTCTCCTGAGTGCAGAGTCAGGATTAATCTCTGAGCATTGCTGGGTGTTACCCAAAAAAGCAAAGGAAAACAAAATAAAACAAAACTCAATTTCTAAAATTTGTTTTCCTTTTGGTGATACAAAAGTGCTCTTTTGCTTTTCTCGGAATTACCTGAGTTTAGTAATACTTTAGAAGTAGGTCAAAGATGGAGTTTTATATCAGTACAATTTCTGGGCTACACGGTTTATGTCCCTGTACATTTTTAGCAGGCTTTAAAGTTGGACAGTAACTTAGAAGTTCTCTTTATTATCTCTGCTCATATGACAGGTGAGAAAATTGAGACCTGGAACTGTGGTTATTTGCTGAGACTGACAGAACAAATGCCAAAGCCAAATTGGAGACTGGAAATTAGAGTTCTGTCTTAAAGTTCCATACATTTTCACCATGATGCAGAGTAAAAAAAAAGCAAAACTTGGTGGAGTTTGTACAACGCAGGTTCACACATTCCTCATGGCAAATCTATTTTCAGAGGTGTGGGTTATTTCTCACAGAGTGACTTTGGTTGGCTTCTCCCAAAGCTGGCTTGAGAATGGATAGCAGTGCTCCTAACCAACTTGGGAGGAGTCCAGGAAGCTCCTGTAGAAGAGTGGGAAAGCGAGATAAAGAAGGACAAACAGCCAACACGCATGTGCGGACGAGCTGATTCTACCGTGGGCACTGGCGCTCCTGTCTGCTGGCAGAGTCCCTGCTGGAGAATGGGCAGCATGTGCTGTACAAGTGTCCAGTGGACGGCTAGGGAGTTGGGTTATTTATTTCCCAACTGTCAGTGTATGGGAGCCTCTGGAGACCTGGACAGTTGTCTCAGGTAATCCCACAGTCAGTGAAGCTTGATAGCTGAGAGAAATACTTTTCCTGAGCTCCCTGGTCTTTCTTCTAACCCTTTTGGCCTGGGTACTTCTCATGTCCTGGTGAGCAAGTCCCTGAAACCTGCTTGGTAGGTTATTTCTGTTGAAACTCCCTCAGGTGTTCCATCACTTTCCTGACTGTCATATGCTGGTTGACTCCTTAGCACTGCGTGAGCTGACACAGCCAGATAGGGATGTTTTGAAGGGAAAAGATAATGAAGTTGAAATTGTATTTGAGCCCTGAGGATTCTCACATAGGGTTTTGGATGTATTAACCTTTATAAAGAAGGGTAGTTATTGGAGAAGAGCGTTTTGGAGATGGGGGATCACTGGGGTTTGGGCCTCATTCAGTGCTGCTTAGGACTTTCTCCAGGCCCTGTGCTCAGAGAGCTCTCCTCAGTTCTGCCGATGTTCATGGAACTATATGCAGCGCAGGGTTGGCGGAGAACCAGGTTGGCTGTTTGCAAGACTAACACCTAAGTCCCCACACACTCCAGACCTGAAAAAAAAACCTCTTTTGGAGCAGTGCTTTAGGTGTAATTGGTAGCTTTAACTTACATTTCCGGCTCTGTGCATAACTCTATTTAAGCAATTTATTGAATTTATATATGAAATAATATGTAATCATCAGAAGGGTAAACAGTGGTAAAACAAATGTACCCATTTGGAAATTTCAGAGATTTCTCCGAAGGACTATAATTTTAGTTAAATTTTCCCTTATTACTTCCTTATACTTTTTCTCTAATAAATTATAATTCATTTTAAAAATTAAAATAAATTGGTAAGATATTTTAGGCCATTCAGATGAAGGCAGTAACAACAGTAATCACCCATTCTGTACTTATGATTCAGGCACTTTGCAAAACACCACGGATTCAATAATGAATATCATTTCGCTACTTCTTTCAAAGAAATCACAATGTAGTTGAGAAAGTAGAAGTCAAATAAATAATTATTCTAAATATTTAAGTAGTATTATAAGTATTTGCAGGGAATGATGTGTATTTCAATCTGGGTATCGTTAAGTCTTTGAGGAAAAGGCAGAGAGGCTGATTAGTCAGCACAGAGCTGTGCCATTGAGTAGTCTTGAAGGACAGTAGTAAGCTTACCAGTGAGAGAAAAGGGGAACCGCATGAGGGAAAGTGTGGGATTTCTTAGTTGTCAAGAATCAGTGAGGGGTCTGACTTACTTTTTTTGTCAAAATGCTGATGGCTTTTGGAGGAGCATCTGGACTTGAGTACAAGGAACAGAAGAGCAGTTTCATTTTTAATTTGGGTCACTTAGAAGAAATGGCACACACTCAGAAACTATCATATATGGACCAAAGCAATTTAGTACAGTGGGTAGGTGCTTGCTTTGCACACAGCTCACCCACGTTTGATCCCCAGCACCCTCTTTGGATTCCCTCAAACCTCACCAGAAGTGATCCTTTAGCACAGAGCACGGAGCAAGCCCTGAGCAGGGAGTACGTAAGCCCTGCAGGACCACCCCCCCACTACCCCATCTCCCCACCCCACTACCCCATCTCCCCACCCCCAAGCCTTGTTATGTAACACTGTAGACAAAGAACAAACAATGTTTCTAAGATTTGTTACACATTTCATGTGTTCCTGGATATAACAGAGCATGTTATAAATAATGAACAACAAATGCTTTAACATCCTAAAGTGTGGAGAAAGACCCAATGTATCTTTTGTCAATATGTGCCTTTGTTCAGATTTATGCGCCTTATAAAATTTTCACTAGAAAATTAATTACCTTGTATCATTTTGTTATGACATAAAGTTTGGAAATGTGATGGTTCCCTTGCAGATGTGTTGGGTTACCTTTTCAGTTATCGAAAGCAATGCTGGCATTCCTTTTTTCTAGTTGTGTTTTGTAGAGTATATCTGAATGTTAACCCCAGAGATGCTTAAACCTTATTCCTTCTAATTCTCATCTTTAAAGCTTTAGAGATTAGTAATCTTGATACAGTAAGGCAGGTACTTGCCTGAGTGTTATTTTGCTAAGATGTTTTGTTAATGCCACAGTTGTAGATACAACGAATTTCTGAGTGCTACTTCCGCCTTGCAGAGACCAGGGCAGAATGGTGAGTATGATACGAGAGGCTTGTGCTAAAGATTTTAGGATCCGTTTACTCTTTCGTTGGTCACATTAAAAAGGGTCATTTATTGTCAAGGAATTGAGATTTATGATTTCAGGCAGGAATAAAGTCTAACCAAATCTCAAGGAGCGAGAGAAGTTCAGAATTGAGTACTAGCGTTTGGTCATGAGCGGGCCGCACATCTGCGTCTCTTTGCATAGCTGCTTCATTATTTTGCTATGTGTCTCCATTTTTGTGTTGTCTCTTGCTTTGTAACATGTCACCCCTAACCTTATTGTCTTGAAGCAACAACCACTATGTGGTTCTCCCTTAGACTTCAGTGGACTGACTTGGCACAGCTGAACAGTTCTTTTACTTCTTGTGTTATTTAGGTTACAGTTATCTGGGGGTCTTCTGAATTGCTGTCCAAGATTACTCTCTCACATGGCAGGAAATTGATGGTGGGCATTTGGTGAGGAGTTCATTGGAAACACTCACTTTTCTTTCATGTACCTCCTTTCCAAAGGATTTCTTATGTGGAGACTATATTCAAAAGAGGGAGCTTTACAAACGTACAGTAGTAAAATTTGCCTGTTCCCATATAAAACCTCAGCACAGAAATATCAGATGAACTAAACCCTCTGCTTTCAGTTAGCAAAAGCAGTTTCCAGCTTCCTGGAGAGAGGAGAGGCTAAACAACTGACCATTCTACAGGAAGTTCAGCACATCTATATATTTTTTTAAATTAATTGCACATGACTTAATATGATCAACTTGCCCTGTACCCCCACCCCAACACTATTCATATGATGCTCATTGTCAGCTGACTGGAACCTTTGTGTCTCCTAATACCCTAAACCAGATCCTCCCAAGAGACTTTTGCTTTGTCGTTAGCTGCCTGCTCATTTATGGCCGAGAGAGCCAAGTCTTGATATTAAGGATTGTCTTTGAGGCGAGGTGGGAGGAATTGTTTCAAACAAATGGTGATCAGGGTAAGCAATGGCAGATGCATAGAACAGGAATGCACTGAGAATTATTTGGAACAGTTTCTGAAGCTGGAGGTTTCTTCCCCTGTTCCACAAAACGGCTTGACTTCTCTTCTGCCTAATTTCTGGAGTCGTCCTCTCCATGCTGTTCTGTTTGTTGGAAGTTCATTAGTTTTAAGTGACTCTTTTCCTGCCCCCGTGTTCTTCCAAGTTCCCGTGACAGGAAGTTTCTCTTCTCTCTCCACATCCGTCATTTAACTTCCGACTTGCTCCAGATTACAGCTCAGTTATCGCTTCCTCAGGGGCTAGAGATCTCTTTGGATTGTCTCATCCTGTTCCATGTCCATTTCTTCCATCACACTAAACACCGTTTGCATATTTTTTGGGGGAGATTCCATCGGACTAGCAATGCTCAGGGGTTACTTGTGGCTCAGCCAGCACTCAAGGATCACTCCTGGCAGTGCTGGGGGGACCGGATGGAGATGTTAGGGATTGAACTCAGATGTACCATGCGCAAGGCCAGAGCCCTGTACACTATCTCTGTAAACAACCCAATGTAGATATCTCTATCTACAACCCAGAGTACAGTTTGGCTACTTGATTGCTCTCTTCCTTTTCGCTCTCAGCTATATCATGCAAGGGGAACTATATGTCTTTCTTGGGGAGGTAGTGACTGTGCATGGCAAAAGTCTGTTTTCATGAGTTAAAAATCGGTAGTAGCTGCTTTCTGGAAGTAAGGACTATTGAGAGGTAATATTTATCTTGAAGAGAGAAGTTCCCAGTAGCCTGTTTCAAGACTATACAGGTCTGTTTCCTTGGAGAACCCACCCAAGCAATAGCTTTGTGCTGTGTGCTAGTGAGTTTCTGTTATTCTACATTTTTTCCCTGTCATTCTATGTTTTGGTAGTAGCTTCATGGCAGTTTCTGAGAAGTAGTACTCTCTGCCTGCAGATAGAATGTATGTGTCTGATTAAATGCCACATTTTTTCTATTGACTTTTATCACCATGTGACCCCAGAGTCTCAGTGATGGTCAAAATATATAAGCATGAGCCCAGAGCTGTTCTTTCCATTCTTGCTTACTCTCCCATGAAGCCAGGGGCTTGTTTGACTCCAAGTCAGCAATCAGCAAGATTAGAAGATGGGTATGACAGATCCCTGAGCACAATTGTTATCATAAGTGAACTATAATGGTCAGTTTGGGGTCCAGTGCTTCTGTTCCACCTTGTCTAAAATCGAAGTTAATGAAGAATCAAGATAGTGTAAATATAAATAATGAGAAATAACTGCAACATTTTAATGCAATGCTTCTGTAAGCTTTGAAAACTAGTGATTTTTCAGTTTTACACTTTCAGAGATGGGAGGGAAATGATTTAAATTTTTCTCTCTGAGGTGCTTCAATTCAGCAAATGTACTTAGGATTCTGTGTGTCTAATGAAGAGTGGATAAATGAGTGCAAGTTGGAATGGGACTTGAGGTTTATACCTTCCAGGAAACTTGTCATGTGCAGGTGACATGAGGTCTTAAAGAAAGGCTCAGAGAAAGAGAGCCTCATAGGAGCTGGAGTTGTCAGATATGTTTGTGTTAGGTGAGCAGAATTTAAACTGTCTCTAGAGAGGAGTGGCGTTAGAAACTGTAGCACAGAAGGGGAGAGAGCGAGCAGTGTAGACCAGGAAAGCACCCTGTGAGGGAATGAACAAACTGGTGTGCACCAGAGGCAGCAAATGCTGCAGGGTAAGAAGGAATAGTTAGACGGAAGCTCTGCAGAGAACCATGGCAGTTGAATGAGTCTCTTAGAGGTCAATGTATAGGTACTGAATACTTGAATACAGCACAAATCATGCCACAAACCTACACTTTCAAAATGTTATTTTAATGGCATTTGGCAAGCTGGTTTTGATGAGGGAGAGGAGAGAGGCTTATCTGGGTTATCTGGGGACTTATTATGGGTGACACGGGGGTGTTCATAATCAGCAAGGGAGGGGATGTAGAATAACTACAGTTCAGCGGAAACATTCATAGAGCTTCATGCTGAACCCACAGTGGGGAAGACAAAGAATCAGGCACAAAAATGGAATCTGGAACCTGGGTCAGTGGAAGCTTAGTGTTGTGATCATTCCACACCAACTTTGGAGTGGATGTTCATATTAAATGAAAGGCACAGAGGAATGGAATAGAAGCAGGAGATTACAGGTAACTGAAGTTCAGTTGAAAGAAGAGTGGAGATATAAATATGGATATCACCTGGAATAAACAACCCCAGTGAGCACAAAGTTGAAGTTTTATTGGGCATTTAAAGTAGTCAAGTCAATGGACTGTCTTCAAATACTGGAATCCAACTGTAAAATATTTGTTCTTCATTCAAATCCCATTCTTTATTCAAATCCCCAATTTACCTTTATCCTTATACCCCTTTATCAGCGTTATAGCTCATTTTCCAGTTTATGTTACCTTTATTATTGCCCTTGGTGCAGTCACTGTCTCCTTCACCGGGAAGTTGCATCCATCCTAGCTGTTCTCCCTGTTAAAGTTCTTCTCACCAAGTCTCTTCTCAGCTCAACCTCGAGTGCCCCTTTCTGCATGTGAGGTACGTGTCTGCTTTTTAGCCTCACCTCATGCCGGACACAAAGAGAGGCCTTTATTGAGGTCTCCAGGGCTTGGCATGCTCCTTTCCATACCTCAGAGTTCAGAGTTTCCTGTCTCCCTTATTCCCTCCAGGGTAACCGACCATTCTTGTCGGGCCTTTTCCTGTTCTCTGTGTCCCTGGAAAACGTGTCTTTCCTGTGTCTGTAGGATTTATTCCTACATCTTTGGCAAGCCTTGGCCTTTTGGGTCCACTGTTTATTCTTCTATTTAACATCTTCACTGCCCTGGACCCAGATCCCTTTCCTTCCATTCATCTTTTGCCTGCAAAGCCTTTTAGTATCTTCTGCTATCCAGGCCATTTACTTATTTGTGTGTTGTCAATCTTCCTGCTTCCGTGCCACGAGAGGGAGGGGATTGCTGTCTGTTTTATTCACTGTGCCATTTTCAGGCCCTGAAGCAGGGCCAGGTACTGCGCAAATAAATAGATTTCATGAATTTCAAGTAGAACTGCAATTTCCTTGAGATCTGCTATCATTTTTCTGTATATGCAAGGATAGTTAGTGCCCAGTCAACATTGTCTAAATGAATCTGAAATGTAGAATTTTAACATTGCGTGTTATCTAGTTCCAGAAGTTTCTGTTGCTAAACAGAACATAGAGGAGATGATGAAGGAGGTGTGTTGAAGAGTGGGTTTGCTTCTTGAAGCTGCGCTCCCTCTCTGGACTGTAGAATTTACATAGCTGTTTGGCAGTTCTTTCATTATTACTATGAATATTAATTGGGTGTTATTTAAATTTTGGCTCCTAAACTCTCAGCTGATGTTGTATAGAAATGACTGGGACTTGTATCATTCTACAGGGTACAAAAAAAATGCTGGGCTAACTGTAACTATTCATAGCCAATTAAGGAATAGCACTGGCAAGAAAAACAGTGTGGATTCAAGTGTGGAATCCTGGTGGCAGTGCTTCAGGGTATCAGGGAAGTAGCTGCCTGGAGGGTCCCTTCCATAATGGAATCTTGAGGGCCAGAACTATAGTCTAGTGGGTAAAGTGCTTATCTAGCATGTAGCTGACCTGGGTTCACTGGTCAGCACCACTTATGGTTCCCAGAGCCCCTCCAGGATTGATCCCTGAGCACAGTGCCAGGAGGTGTGACTTGTCCTCCAAAGGGGAACAAGGGAAATCCTGATTTGGTTACCTAATAGGCACTTTTCCTCAACATAGAGAGTACAACCTCAAATAACCTAGTTAGATATTAGGGACTTAGAGAGAGAATAACTGAGTAACGGACTCACTCTTATTTGGGTGTCTTGACTTGCAAAGACCTTTTGAAGTTTACTCTCCGTTTATTTGGTATCATTTGGTCTCTTCCAAGGGGATGTTGATGTCTTTTCAAAGAAGGCATGCAGAAAAAATAGACTGTAGAAGGCAGAAGTTCATGAAAGTTGAGCACGCTCACCAAGAACCACTGCTCCAAGAAGCTTGACTGTTACCACTTTAAGACGGAGCTTTGGGAGAGCTGACTGCCATGTTCCTGCTCCTGCCATTTATGTGTTGTGTGGATGGCACAATTACATGACGAGGCTCATATTTAATGGAACTTTGGAAAGAAATCCAGATCAAAAACCCCAGAAAACATCTGTTATTCCTGATGCTATGCTTTGCTTAATATGTAGATTAAAGAATTGAGATTTTTTTTCTAGTTAGTGAAAAAATTGTATGATCCTAGTTTTCAAGTAGAATGTCAAAGGGGTTAAAGACAATCAAAATAGAGTAAAAGAGCAGTGAAAAGGCCAGGCACATGGATAGATTAATATAATCCCTGTGACATTCCTTAAGGCTGCTACTTGCATTTGGCTTTATGTTTAAATCAATAGCAGAGCTGTTTTATTAGCTCACGCAAAATGTGCTAGCATATATGGGTGGTAAAGGCATGTGAGAAAAAATATTAGATATATGACTTGTAGTTTTAAAACATTTTTTCTAGGTTCTCACTCATTTTGGTGTTGAATAAAATAACTCCTGGGGTAACCAAAATAGGAACTAGATGAAAATAAACGAGAAGCAACCTTCTCCATTGAGTTTTGTGATGGATATAGGAAATTAGACTTCATGATGTTTAAAGAAGGTCCTTGGATATCTTTACTTACTATGTCACAGAAGTGATGTTTGTTACACAGCATTGTCCTCTGAGTAAATCTTCCTTTCAACAAGTAACTTTGGGGCCGGAGCGATAGCTCAGCGGATAGGGCGTTTGCCTTGCACGCGGCTGGCTCATGCCGGACAAGGTTCGATCCCGGCATCCCATATGGTCCCCCGAGCATCACCAGGAGTAATTCCTGAGTGCAGAGCCAGGAATAACCCCTGAGCATTGCGGGTGTGACCCAAAAAGGGGAAAAAAAACCAAGTGACTTAAATGATTTTCTCTAAAGAGTAAAACATGTTTTGTTAACATATTTTCTCTTATTAGGAAAAGAAAAACATTACTGAACCCTACATTTTTTCTCTGCTTGTCTTTTTTATCTTGAAGAAGTGCCTGTACTTCAAAAAATGTGGTTCTTTATTAACTCTAAATTCACAAGGATCACTCCTTATTTAGCAATATATGGCAATCACGGTTCATTTTCCCTTGTTTTCTTTCTTTTGTTATTGCTTAGCATCTGAATGATCGGTTTTTGATGTTGAACTACTTAGTGAAAAAATAGAGTAAAAATTACTAGTACTTCACAAAATGGTGTATCTTGTTTGTCCTGCTTTCCATCCATCCATCCATCCATCCATCCATCCATCCATCCATCCATCCATCCATCCATCCATCCATCCATCCATCCATCCATCCATCCATCCATCCATCCATCCATCCATCCACCATCATCCATCCAGTGTTTATTGATCACCTAGTAAGGAAAAGACTATTTAAAAATATTTTATCATGCCACCATGTGATTGATATGCAGTTACAAAGATGTTCATCTTTCAGTCATACTGTGTTCCAGCACCCATCCCTCATCAGTGCCCATTTCCCACCACCCATGTCCCATATTCCCCCACTCTCCCAGCTTGCCTGTTATGGCAGGTTATCTCTCTCTCTCTCTCTCTCTCTCTCTCTCTCTCTCTCTTTCTCTCTCTCTCTCTCTCTGTAAGGAAAAGACTTTGTATGGGACTCTGAACCTAAGCTAGATTAGGCTATACTTCCCAGGAAAAATGATAGGCACGTATAGGGGGAAGATGTTAAAATCAGGAAGATCCTATCTTATGAAGGTTTTGTAAGATGTTCATAGGGGTTCAGAGATATTTTCAGAAAGAAGTACGGTCTTAATTGATTTGTGAAGATGAATTGTAGTAATCTGGATCAATTCAGTGTATTCTTGCTGGGATATGATTAGGCGTAAGCAAAAAATTTCAGACAGAAGAAACTCCACATACTAGTGATTACATTTTACGCTACGGTTCTTTCCAAACTCTGCAAATTCAGAACCCCCATAGTTCAAATAATATTATGCCAAAAAAAGTGGATATTTCCATTAATCAGCAACATGGTGCCACCCTGTGGCCACTTTGTAAGCAGTCTAGAGTTCCTTCAGCCCATGCAGCATTGAAACTGATACTTGAGAAAGTTTAATATTTTGTGCAAACTTACGTTGATTAAAATTAATGTGAGATCCTCTTAATGCTTTTAGATAATATTTAGAAATGTCATAATTCGAGCTAATAACAGTAGAACGAAACTGTGGAGCGGTCAGAACACTGGCTCCTGGCTCATTTGACAAAATTTGAATTTAACATGGATAATGTGTTATTATACCAAATAATATATAGGCTAGGAAAGAAATACAGGGAGAGTGGTGGGAAAGGAAATGGATAAGGATTGTGTAAGGATGCTGATCGCCACAGGCTTAGGAACGAACTGAGGAAGGAACAACAAGGACGGAACTACTAGACTTATATTGAGTGCTAAGAGTTGAAAGTAGACTAAGACTATGGCTTTCAGCTATCTCTGAGTATCCCCTTTTCCATTTCTTTTATTTTATTCCTTTTTGCCACTGTCAGGTGTGTTCAAGGCTTATTCCTGTCTCTATGCTCAGGAATCATTCCTAATGTGGCACCAAGGAGCGAGGAGTAAAACTAGATTGCCTTGTGCAAGGCAGTTACCATACCTGCTGTACTATATCACCAGCCTTATTTCTAATTAGACTTTACTTCAAATGATAGAAACTTCCATGATTTTACTTTTGTTAAGATGTTTCTGCTAATTCTATTCAAATATATATATAGCTGTTGTTAAAATATTTGTCTGGACCAACTTGGTAGTTTTATGGGTCATTTGGGAACTTGTCCAGCAGGTACTTGGGACAAGAGGATAATGTATATGACTGAACTAGCAAGAAAGTTGGATAGAGGCTTTTGGGACCTAAGGCTATAGGAAGATTTTTTATTAGCATAGTGTGCTGGGGGCAGGATGGGTATCTAGGCTAAAATAGTTCAGGATACACATGAAGTAGACAGAAGTGAAATAGATTTCCTTCCTGTGGGACATCAGATACCTCAGAAATGTTGCTGTGTGCTGTGATCTTTGAAGATAAAATTAAGGTATTCAGTAGTTCCCCAACTTCTCTCACCGTGAAGTTAACTGTGTTCTGAAAATAGTCTTCGCAGTCTGAAGTCTGGCCTTCTAAGCAATGGGCGCCAGCTATATTTTGCCACACAAACAGCCACAAAACCTGAGTGGACTATTTAAATGAAAGCTGATGCTGACATAAACTTTCAACTTTAGGCTCGACTGGAAATCGGACCTCTGCGAGGACTGGGGTGATGTCAGCTCACCTCCCTGCTGTGTCCGTGGTCACTGCGAGGCTGGGTAGTGGCTTTCCTGATCTTAACTGAGTTTATAGGGTCTAGGAGCTCAGCTAGCTTCTGGCTTATCCCTGTCAGCTTTGGTTAAGAAGACCGGGATGATTCTTCTTAGCCATATATGTTTCATCCGCAAAGATGCTACATACAGCTCTCCTGCGTGGTGCAGGAACAAGGAGAGCAAGTTCTGTTTGCTTGTATCTCATCCTGCTGGACAGAGGAAGTCCCACAGCTGTTAGCAGAGTGAGAGGCACTGATGTGAGTATAAGAATGTTTCAAGGATGCAGGGAGAGAGGGCTCTCTCTCTCTCTCTCTCTCTCTCTCTCTCTCTCTCTCGTTTTTCAGCCACACCCCTCAATGCTCAGGGCTTACTCTTCTTTTTTTTGTTTTTGTTTTTGGGTCACACCCCGCAATGCTCAGGGGTTACTCCTGGCTCTGCACTCAGGAATTACTCCTGGCGGTGCTCGGGGACCATATGGGAACCGGGGGATCGAACCGGGCCGGCACAGGCCGGCTGCATGCAAGGCAAATGCCCTACCTGCTGGGTTATCGCTCCGGCCCCTCAGGGTTTACTCTTGGCTTTGCATTCCGGGATTACTGCTGGCAGACTCGGGGGGACCATATGTGGTGCTAGGGATCAGACTCAGGTCATTTGCTGTGTGGCAAGCGCTCTACCCACTGTTCTATTGTTCCAGTCCACAGTCTCTTTTCTCATATTGAACTGTCACGCAATAACCTTGAGGCTTGCCAGGTGAGATCACAGTCAACTGAGGGCAGGAATGAGGTCAGCTCTTTTCTTTATGCCCTGGTCACAGACTGTGCTTTTAACTCTGATAAGGAGTCTCACAAAGAGATGTTTGGCCATTCTCAAGTGAGAGGAGTTCTTTTGGTTCCCACAGGAACATTCATTATCTCCATATGGAATCATTTCAACACTGGGAAGATTGTGGGTATCAGCAAGTTATTGTTGTATTATGTTGGAAATAAGGAAAACCGAGTCTCACGGGTTTAATTGGCCTGCCTAAATAGCAAAGCCAATCCTCAAACTCAGATAATTTTCTAAGTTACTTGGTTTTTATGTCCCTTTTTTTTTTGGCTTTTGGGCCACACTGAGCTGTACTTGGGGCTTATTCTTGGCTTTGTATTCTGGGGGCAGGGGCTCCGGGACCATGGAAGGTGCTGGGGGCTCCAACCTGGTCTGCTGCATGCAAGGCAAGTGCCCTATGTGCTGCATTATCCCTTTAGCGCCCACCAATTAGGTTTTAGCTACTTCAAAACAGTTTTCATTAGGGACAGCAGCAGAGATAGAACTGATTGATACCTATTAGCTTTTTTTTATTTTGTATAAACAAATCACACTCCTTTGCTAAGACTTCAATATAAATACTTTCAAAAACAGATATCTTTGGAGGCGTAGAGTAAACTGAGTTACTGAGATGGTGGGAGACAGTGTATTTCTGTGAATATTAAAAAGAAAGTAAAATATGGAGTGTTTCATGGATTTTCATCCTTGGGCAGGAGCCATGATAATCTTTGTACTGTTTCAGTTTTGGTGTCTGTGTTGCCGTAGCTAATGCTGCTGGGAAATCCCGTTGGTAATCTTTTTGTATCTAGAATTTTTTCTCTCCTCCTGCCCCTTCCCTGCCCCAGAAATTTCTTCTGCTTCAGAGACGTCCACAGAGGACTATGGGGGAAGAGGGTCCAGAATTTGTGTGCTGATTCCTACCTTGTCAAAGAGCAGATAAAATCATTATGGCTAGACAGCCTTCCAGGATGAGAACTGTATTAACACCTAATCTGGGTGACGCTGGTAGGGAGCAATTGGTTTCTCATTAGTAAAATTTTGATCATAAATTTCTACCTCTGTAAGCACTTCTCAACTAAACTTACTATGTCTATGGTGGAAAATACTTCCAGAGAATTGCATAAATTCCTCTGATTTGTTAATGTAGAGAATAATTGTAACGTCTCATTTACTTCCTTTTTGGTTGTCAGTTTGCAGTTACAGAACATCATGCTAAGGAAGCTAAAGACATTATGCCTGTTGTTAGTATTTTATCAGGGGCTACTGGAGCATGGAGGGCTACTTTCCATCAAACTCAGTTTTGACGGATCCGCTTTGTCAAAGCTGCCTTTTATTTTCAGACTGCTTCTCTCCACTTCCTCATTGTCAAATGTATGTGGGAACTGCTCCCACAGATGGATTCATAGGTCAGTTCTGTGACCTCTTGTGCTGCACGTGACAGAGCACATTTCCTGGGCTCCTTTGCCTCCTGACCCGGGGTGGGTATGGCCAGTGAGGAGGCACCGTGGAGTGACTGGGAGGTAGAGAAGGGGAGTTTCCAGGCTCTGCATTTCTCTCTTGGTGTTTCTCTGGTATCTCCAGGAGTAGCTGTACATATTCCAGAGCTGCTTCTGCGCCAGATAACTTTCTCCCAGATGTTCTCGTGTTGTCAGGTTGACCTCAGTCTTTGGGCTCTAATCGCACCATTTTCTTCTAGTATCCTTTCTGTGTTGTCAAGCTCGTAGCTTGACAGCGTTGTCAGTCCCTGTTCCTTCCCGCTGAGGCCTAATCAGTCATCCCTCACTCCGTAACCAGTACCCCAGTTTTGGAAGATCTATGTTCTAGTTGTTGACTACTGACCACTCTTCGGCAATATCTTTCACATTGTGATTTTTTTAAACTCTATTGTGAGCACACCAGCCTGCTTACCCCATTAATTTTTATCCCTTTTTATTGAAACACCGTGATTTGCAAATTAAAAGGTTTTCATAATACTGCCAATAGAAAGTTTCATAGTTCAACACCACTCCCACCACCAGTGTGTTCCCACCACCAAAGACCCTCACTTCCCATCCACCCCAACCCCCATGCCTGCTCCCTCAGCTGGCACTGATTGTATTGACCGTTAAAGCACATACATGGTAATGATATTGATGAATCCATTTTCTTACATATTCATGGTGATGGGAGAATCTGGCCATAAATTCTGTTCTTGAATTTATTTCTGAGTTTCTAGAACGTGGTTGGTTCTACTAGTTTGATGTACCGTGCAGCAGTAAGGTGTGAGTAGGGGGAGAGCTGGATGGCAGCTCTCCCCGCGTGTCTGAGTCTCTGCATAATGGCCGATAGCCTGGAGGCAGTTTGTGGGCTGGTCCACCAGGCCTCCTGGTCGTGACAGAGAGGGAAGGGGTTCACCAGCTCCATCTCCACGAACGCCAAGAACTGCCTACCTGTTATCCCACTAATTTTATTGACTATGACATGAAACTGCAAACTTGACTGAACTCTACAACAGATTGACTTAGTGCCTAGACTCTATGTTCAAAATCTTAGATTCTACTCCCAGGCATCCCATTCACTGACTCTGTTGCTATTAATGGCCCTGAGACTCACTTTTTAAAGCTGAAAACGAGTCAGTACAATACCAATGCTATCAAGAACAACATCTATGGAGAGGGAAGGAAGAATTCTGGAGTGGAAAGAAGGAAAAACTGAAATTCTGTTAAGCTGTAGTCATAATAGGAGCCTTTATCAAACTCTCAGGGAGCTCGTACCCTGGCCACTATTTTATTCCCCAGTGCTGACCAGCAAAGGCAACTGCTGGGGAAAGAAGCTTGAGCATGACTGAAATAGCTTTGTCTGCTGAGAGCAGTGGTTTGCATTTTTGTTTCTGCATGCAACACTGCCAGTAACAGCTGAACCAGGTCTTCATTAGTCCTGAAATATGGTCTGGTTATTGTATGATTGTCCTGGACACATATCCAGGTGTGTAGTTGAGTGAAAGAAATGGTTAATCATGACGTGTGTCCCTTACAGCCTTATACTTGTGAAGGTGCAGCAGTGTACCATTATTCACAGATTAAAATTCCTTCTAAATGGCTTTAGTGATGTTTACTCTATTTGGAGAAGTCGTTTTATGTTTTGTTTGGGGCCATACTTGATGGTACTCAGGGCTTATTCTTGGCTCTGTGCTCAGATGAGACCGGCATGCTCAGCATTGTATGGCCATAGTTGACTCTGTGCTCAGGTATCATTCCTGACTGGCTCATGGATCTATAAGGGGTGCCAGAGATCAAACCTGGCTTAGCAGCGTGCAGACAAACCCCTACCCACTGTACCATCAGTCCAGCCTTACTATCTGGAGAAATTTTACTGACATCTGTGCGTGGTCCTGCTCTTGAGATCCAGGAGAATCTGTACTGGTGCTTGGTGGGTAAATAAGGATCTATGTCTTCCGCTTGGATGCTGTTAAGGATCTTTATGCTTTTGTTTAAATGCTAGTGTGACAGATCTTCTATCTATCTACTATCTATCTATCTATCTATCTATCTATCTATCATCTATCTATCTCATCTATCTATCATCTATCTATCTATCTATCTATCTATCTATCTATCTATCATCTATCTATCATCTATCTATCTATCTATCTATCTATCTATCTATCTATCTATCTATCTATCATCTATCTATCATCTATCTATCTATCTATCTATCTATCTATCTATCTATCTATCTATCTATCTATCTTCTATCTATCTATCTATCTATCTATCTATCTATCTATCATCTATCTATCTATCTTCTATCTATCTATCTATCTATCTATCTATCTATCTATCTATCTATCTATCTATCTATCTATCTATCTATCTATCTATCTATCTATCTATCTATCTATCTTCTATCCTTTTGGGGCACACCCGCAAGCTCAGGGTTTTCCTGGCTCTGCACCCAGGAATACTCCTGGTGCTCGGACCATATGGGATTCAGGACGAACCAGGCCACCGGCCGACGTGGCAAACGCCTCTGCTGGACCTCGCTACCCCCTGTGTGATATGTTTAAATGGGGTCTTACCCACATGTTCTTTCATCTCTGTTTCTGTAATATTCAAAATATTTTGCATTGAATTGGGTAAGAATTGATAGCACATACTTTTGTTGTTGTTGTTGTTGTTCAGTCATTACTTATTGCATTGTCTTGTTCGGGCTCAAGATGACTCACAAAGGTCTACAATGTCCAGGGCAAGAGAGCCCAGGTGAGTTAGGTTAAATGATTTGCTCAAGGTCATCTAGCCAGGAAGTGGCAGTTGATTTCTCCCATGGGTGCTAGAGTCTCAGACTTCAGGCAAGCGCCCCTTTTTGTTTTGTTTTGTTTTGTTCTTATTTCCCTACCTGGTAATGATGGGGCCACTCCCAGGGCCCAGAGGTGCTGAGAGAGCCTGTGCTCTGCCTGGTTCTCCCCAGACGTCCTACATGCGAGGCGTGTGGTCCTGCCCTTTGAACTCTCTCTCCAGCTCCTGCGAGCCTACACTTTTAAGGACACGTTTTTAACAATTTCCACAGCAGTAAGGGAAACCTTCTCCTCCGAAAATAACTCTAGCAATGTGTAGGTGTTATTTTGGTAGAAACATTTCAGCTGCTACCATAAAAATCTTCTCCCAAATGGCTTTGTGAGAGCAAATCTGTGCAGGCGGTGCTTGTGTTTATGATGGGAACCTTATGGCTCAGCCACAACACAAATGATTTGTTTTCCTGGCCTTGTTGGCAAAGTGATTTAATTTCTGGATCTCCCCAAGGAAGGAGCCTAAACAAATAATTTCTTTTCTTTTTTTTTTATGATTGGTTGTTTAAACAAGAGCCACCAGGTCAAGTCAGCAAGAGAAGCCAGGTTATGTTTTCATTTGCTGAGGATGCAGTATGGGAAGGATAAATGCGAGAGGAAATCATTTGGTATTTTCAGTTCCTAAATGGTGACTCTCTGCACTCAGCCTTAGGAAGCCAAAGCCCTACAGTCCACTTGGTGTCTAGGTGAGTGGTATTCGTCATGGGGACTGAAGGACCGCGGATTAGCTCAGTTAAAATAAAAAGCTAGGGCCAGAGCAATAGTCCAGCGGGTAGGCGTTTGCCTTGCATGTGGCCGACCCGGGTTAGATACCATGCTTCCCATATGGTTCCCTGAGCACTTCCAGGAGTAATTCCTGAGTGCAGAGCCAGGAGTAACCCCTGAGCATTGCCAGATGTGACCCAAAAAATGAAAGAAAGAAGCTATATAAAGGTAATGACTTCTAGAAAATAATTTTTTCTTTCTCAAAATTACATGTATAGTACTAATGGAAAGTCTGGGGAGATTAGAAAGTGAAGGATTCCTAAAAGTTTATTGTGATGAGCTATATTTCTTTGATGTAATTTTGACGTGCGTGTGTGTGTGTGTGTGTGTGTGTGTGTGTGTGTGTGTGTGTTTGCACGTGTGCATGTGTGTTATACCTGGTGGTGTTTGAGGGACCTTGTTGTGTTAGGAATCCCACCCAGACCTCCAGCTTGCAAAGTAAGTGTATTAGCCGTTTGTGCTCTCCTCCCCACCATAGTTTTTACTGTTTTTTAAACAGGAAACTGCAAAATAATAGAATTTAACAAGAGGAGATTTTACGGAATAGAAATGTGAATTAGTCCAGCACACCGTGATTTCACAGTCAGATCTGAAGCGCAGCCCAGCTGCCTGGCTTTCTGTGGCAGGGCCCTAATCCTGTGGCTTCCATTATCGAGGTCATTCAGAGGCCAGTGTATTTCAGCTTCATGTCCACAATCCATATGTGCAACAGAATGAAAATGGAAAGAACAGAGTCCTCTTAGTTGAGACAGCTTCTTCAATTTCTGAAGTTTTCTAGAAGTTTAAACTCATTTGTAATTTATTGACAAGTATACTTGGTCTTGTTGTCACACCTCACCACCGTAGAGCCTGGAAATGTCATCTCCAGTCGAGCACACCTGAGACAGCCTTACTGACGAAGAATAGCTACTGACTGATAAGTAGCAGTATGGGCTTATGATTACCGGCAGTTAAGATTATAATATGAATGTGTCCATTAAAAATTTAGATATGTTGGAATTAACATATAAATGTGAATTTTGTTCACTCACAATCCTTAATCTTCAGTAAGCTCAGATGCTTCGTAACATATAGAGCTCCCAAATACAATTCATACTGGTACCCATTACTGAAAGAAATATTATTTAGAGTAATATGCCTTGTCATTCAGTAGATCAACTACTATAACATATACTCTGACAAAATTCATCAGGTCTGAACATGAACAACATTTCCCATATTTATTTGGTGAAACACCACCTTCCATATACTGAACTTGTTAACACTTCACGAAATAGAGTGGTGTCTTCAGAAACCTCATTTGGTATATGTTAGCCTTGATGTATTCATTAACATGGCATGCTCAGCATAGATACTGAGTCAGTACTACTTAAGCCATTGCTCAATAAAATTATTCATAAAGTTCAGTACTTTAAAACAATAAGCTTTCCTTATTTTTCCTGGTTCATGGATTGGCTGGATGGTTGTTGTGACATTGATAAGGGTCACTCAGTGTATTGTGGTCAGTTGTGGATTGATGTGCTCGCTTACTTGGATGCATTTGGGAGTAGTTGTTCTAGGTTGACACTCAAGTTAGGTAGGTGGGGTTTTCTCTCTGTGGCTTCTTCATCATCAGTCTGTTCTGAGTATCTCATGGTGGTTCCGTGGTCCACAAAGCAGAGGGAAAGTGCAGGAGGCCCCTATAATGCAAGACACAGGAGAGACATTACCTAACTCTGCCAAAGCAAGTCACAGACGATCTAGAAAAGGTTGGGATATTGACTTACTATTTTATTGAAAGGAGTTACTAAATCACTTTGTTAAGGACTAGAAGCAAGAGGAATTGGAGAATTGGGGTTATTTTAACAGTTTCCTAAGTGAAAGAATTTAATCTGTAGGAATGCTTGATCTTATTCTGCCATCTTTCTCTCTTTTTCACTCAACATACTAGCCAAATCTTCTGTTATTGGACATATTGGAGCTTATGTGGTAGAATTAAATCAGTTGTTTTTGCCTATCTTAGGGTGTTGGAATACCAAAGCTTAGTCATCAGACTTTAGAGTAGGCAGACTCTGATAGCACTTGCTATATTCATTGAAACAGCAGGATTATTGTTTCTTATATATTGTGTAGTTAATTTGAGGGAGTACAGTATGTTGCATAAAAATACCATAATGAACTATAACTTCAGTCCTAATTTAGTATAGCTATAATTTATATAATTTAGTATAGCTCACTCTTGTGCCTCATAAACATGTAAAACTAATAAAAATAAATGGTGTTAATAATATGAATAATATTCACATGTATTGTGGAAATAAATATCAACATTTGAAAGATGATCATAGATTTTAGGAAGGCCTTTATATGCATTCAGTGCCCTTCAGTTATGTATCATGGACACTTCGGTATTTAATCACTTCACTTTCAGGAGGTGCAAAGGGAAAGATGAGATCCTTTATCTTGATTGATAAGGCCCTTAATTTGGGTCTTGTCGCAGCCCTCTGAATGTGCATAGTTCTTATTCATAACATGGCATGTGGTAATATTTTGTTAGAGTTTCCAGGAAGTCATGTAAGTATCACAGATGATCACAAAAGATTACCTGTTATACCTAGTGTTGACTTGTCATTAAACGTATGTTGGGTATTGTTCTCAATAAACAGCAATCCAGTGAGATGGTTGCTGTTATAACCCCACTTCTAGGTGATGCCGTGGGGAGCATAATATGCTTCAGTATGCAGTGAGGTTTGCACAGGGAGCCTGTTACACTGGTCTTGTCTCAGAAATTAGGCTGTCGTGAAGCCAAAGAATTGCCTCTATGGGTACATGGTTGCTTAAAAAATAAGCAAAAGTAAAAGATCTGATTTTGAATTGAGAGGGCAGGCATACTTAGATTTTGAAAATTAACTTGGAGTCTTAGGCAGAACTTGCCTTGGCAATTTACATAGCCATTTCTTGTAGGTACATTTGACATTAAAAAGCAATCAGATTGTATTATCTGTTCTTTGAGGGATTACTGAGCTCTGAGCATCTTGAAGGTTACATTTGCAATCAGCATTAATTTCATTGTAGCTGCTTTCCTTCATATTAGTTTGGGGGTGGTTTCTTTTTTGCTTTTCCTTGCTTTTCAGTCTAGTTGAATTCTAGTGGAAGTGATCATTTGTGATATTGAGACACCTCGAGCTCATTGTTCAGGAAACTGTAGCAACCACAGGAAGTTGGCTTTGGTTAAATCTTGTGGATTGCTCACCAAGAACCACATGATTAAATCTTATGGATTGCTGACCAAGACCACTGAATAGTAGTCCCTATTCTTCTCCACCCCTTTAGACCAAATTATGTATTATACAATGAGGAACATGCCGTTAAGAGGGAATGGCTCTCATGTGACGTTTGTGATTCAATTGAGGCAGTTAGATTCAACAGCATAAACAAAGTGAGACATTTTCCTGCAAGCCACAGATAGAAGATCATATGAAGAGGAGGAAAAGGAAGTCCTCCCATTTTTCTCTTAGTTTTGTTCCTCTCCACAAAATATGGAATAATGAAGCCTCTATAACACATTGCCATGGATTTTGTGGCTTATAAACAGTGATCATTAGTTTTTCATAGACCTGGAGACCTAGCGTGAGATTAGGGTGTTTGCAGAGTTAGGCAAGACCCTTTTCCAGGTGTCAGTCATCTCTTTGTGTTCTCATGTCATGAGAGGGGCAAAGTAGTTCTCTGCAAAGTTCTGCTCTATGGGCACTAAAGCCTTCCCTATGGGCTTCACCATTATGACTTCAACACCTACAAAAGTCCCCATCGAGTAGTACTTTGGGGTGTTAGAATTTTATTGTTGTGTGTGTTTGTGTGTGTATGTGCATGCACGTTTGCATAAATTTAGACAGTAACTATGTTCAAACATTTCTTTTTGTTTGGGGGTAGTACTAAAACAAAATTCCTGGCATAATGTACAAAATGCCTATATCTGGGAGTGCTCAGGGAACCACGTGATACTCAGCGCTTGAACCCCTGGAATTCCTTCATTCAAAGCATGTTCTTCAGTCTTGGAGCTATCTCCCTCCCCTAAAGTATTTTTTAAAATAGTTATTATGTAAAGGGGTTGTCGCTTAAATATTAGGTCATTTACTGGAACAGTATTCAAGAAAAACAGCAATCTTGGCATGTTCCATGAGTTAGGTAGGATGTGAGACTATTGGAGGAACTTGTGCCCTGTTGTAAATATTTGGGTTGCTATTGTATGGATATGGAATATCATTTTTATTTTGAAAGCTTAGTAATGGAATATTGGGAACTGTAAATAAGAGAGAAGAAGACTGTCATGGAATTTAGTGCACTGCAGCTGGACTTCTGGCGTCCAGAGAATCACTATCACTGTATCACTGTCTTCCCGTTCATCATCGATTTGCTTGGAGCAGGCACCATTAACATCTCCATATGACCTGTCTCATGCAAGTAGAGCCCAAGGGCACCTGCTTGCTCCAGGAACATAAAGAGCCTCAAGCCATAAGTCCATCAGGTTATGGGAATGAGGTCTATAATTGTTACTGGTATTTGGCATATCAAATACGACACGGGTAGCTTGCCAGGCTCTGCCTTGCAGGTAGCATACTCTTATAGTCATCTCTAAATCCAGCATTTATTGATGAACTGCGCGGTCGCTTGCAGCCGCGTGACCTGGGCTGTGCACATGATTTTGAAATAGACCTCACATGTATTCATTTTAAATTTAGAGAAAAAGACAACCTCCCCCTCCCATATAAAAAACCATGAAGGGGCTGGGGAGATAGCTCAAAGGGGTGAGCTGAATGGCGTGGATGCCCAGAGCCCCACATTTTATCTGAAATACCACATGAAGTACCAAGCACTGTGAGGTGTGACTTCAGTGATCCCCTGTAGTTCCTGGACTGAACATTGTGTTATCAGACCTTTACCAGCAGAATGATTATTGTGGGGGTATTATCCCTTCCCCCAGCATAACTGGGGAGTCCCCAAAATGGGAATCAATATCTTTACTTATCTACTATGTGAAATTCTTTCTGTACACCAGAAAGCACATTTTATAGCCTGGTTTGTAGCAACCTATTTGTGCTGGCAGTACCCTCTGAAATAGATGCCTTTATTATCTCAGTTTTTTTAAACATTTTATTATACCACCGTGAGATATACAATTACAACGTTGTTCACGCTTGGGGGTTTCGGTCACACAGTGTTCCAGCACCCGCCCTCCACCAGTGCCCCTCAGCCACCACCCATGTCCCCAATTCCCTCCCCCTCCCACATCCTGCCTAAATGGCAGGTTCTTTATCTCCCCTCTCTCTCTCCCTCTCTCTCTCTCCTTCTCCTCCCACATTGTGGGTTGTACTACGTACACCTAGAAGCCATCATTTGCATTTTTTTGTCTGTATTTAATGCTCAGTTCTATGTTGGTATCAGACCTTTAGACATTTATTCACACATGTTCCCTTCTCTATCTAACCAAACCTCTGACTCCCACGCGCTTGTGGTAATTTCCACTTTTGGTAAGATCACCTGGTATATTTATGTCATGCAAATAAATGCACTCATTCTATGTCTCTCTCTTTCCTTCTGACTAATTTCACTCAACATGATTTTCTCCATGTCCATCCATTTATAGGAAAATTTCATAACTTCATTTTTTTCTGACAGCTGCATAGTATTCCATTGTGTAGATGTACCACAGTTTCTTTATCCAGTCATCAGTTCTCGGGCATACTGGTTGTTTCCAGGTTCTGGCTATTGTGAATAGTGCTGCTATGAAAATAAAAGTGCGGATTGTGTTTCCGCTGTGTTAAAAAAACTTATCTCAGTTTTTAAGGTGAGAAAAGGCACAGAGATCGCAGAGAACTTGCCTTAAGTCACACAGCCAGGTAGTTTCAGGACTTACATTCATACCCTTGCTGCTTTAGTTGCAGACTATTGGGTTTCTCAGATATCAGAAGTTTAGATACACCCTCATGTTTTTCATTATGGCTGCATTTCCATCTCTATTATTATTATTTAATATTTGTCACTTTCAAAATAACAAATCAGTGAATTTTAAGCAACCTTAAATCATTATCTTAAATGGAGACTATTACTTGCCAAACATAATAAAAGATTTTCATAAAATATTAAAACAAAATAGTGTTATTTAATGCTACATGGATGCCTACAGCTACCCAAGACTAGATGGTGGGTGGGGAAGAGATGAGAGAAAGAGGGATTTTAAACAAAATAATTTGAAAAAAAAGCATAAAAAATAATTCGAACATGCTATAAGTGAGCCTTGCTTTATGAAGATATATCTGAGTTGAAACATCAGAGCACTTTGGTCTCTTTTCACATTCATGCTGGACATCGCGGGAATAAAGTTTTTTATTTGTCAGCAAAATAACATTATTTTTCTATGTGTACTTTCTATGCCGAATAATAGGATTAGTGTGTTTTGATTACAGTGAGAAATTTAAAGCTGTCATTAAGTTTTCCATTTTAGCATAAATGTTGAGACTTGGTATGTTTTTCTTCTAGTGAAGAAGTATATTTCTTAGTAATTCACATGTCTTTAGAAAAGTAATTTATGAACATAATTAAGACTCATCAATGCAAACAATAAATTAATCTGCACCTGAAGTTTTACTGATTATCTGATCACATAATTTCAACATGTTCTGATTTTTTTAATGATGCCTTTTGCATTATATGGATTCAAAATCAAATTAATTCCATTAGCAGTGGATCTTTTATGCATGGTGAGCTTTCAAACAGAGTAGCCCAGCTTGACAAAATTTTTGCAGGACTTAAAGATGGTGAATGAGACTGGCTTCATCTTGTATTTCTGTTGTATAAATATTCTTATTAAATAGCAAATACCAGAATTAAGTATTAGTGCTGCAAATGACAGCAAGATGGCTTGTCCAGCTGGTGAAATGAGCCATGCGTTTTCTTTCCCATGTGCTGGCAAACTTCAGAAAGCATCAGATGGATTTTTGGCTCGATTAGTTGATTCGGAGAGAGAAAAGATGGGTGTGTTGTGAGGAGACATTTGAACATCTGCTCACTGTGAAGGTGCTGAAGAATCTGTCTTCAAGGGGCCACCATTTTGTTCCACCTAGGACAGTATGGTGGACTAATTGGCCACTATGTGGGCAGAACATCTATATTTTCAAATGCATCTCTTTGGAGTGCTCCAATGGGTTTCATCAGATAAGTCATTGTGACCTGGGTCGGTCTTTAGACACTTTTGCTGTGATAATGACATGCAGCCTGTACTTAGTTGTTGTACCTTGCCCAATTAAGATTTAAAAAACCTCAACTACATTGGTGGTGGGATCAGTGATGGAATATTGGATGTCAACAACCAACTATGAATAATTCACTGTATCACTGTCTTCCCGTTCATCATCGATTTGCTCGATCGGGCACCAGTAACATCTCCATATGACCTGTCTCATGCAAGTAGAGCCCAAGGGCATCTGCTTGCTCCAAGAACTTAAAGAGCCTCAAACCATTCCATCAGGTCATGGGAATGAGGTCTATAATTGTTACTGGTATTTGGCATATCAAATACGACCACGGTAGCTTGTCAGGCTCTGCCGTGCGGGTGGCATACTCCCCACCAGGTATAATGAAATATAACTGATTAAAATACAACCTGAAAAGCTAAACTAGTTGATCACCTCTTTTGCAACTAATAAATCTTTTAGGGGAAGATATACCAAAAAAAAAAAAAGATATATGATTACAAATGAGCAGGAAAACTGTCTCAGGCTATACTGAGATATGTTCTATATATGCCAGGTAGTGATTTGCGTAGCTGCACAGGGACATCCATTTCTCAAAGCTTCACAGAGGTACAATTAAGGATATACGCATTTCATTGAACATAAATCACATGTGAAAGCTATCAACAAATACTGAACTTTAGTTAATAACAGCAAGTTGGAATATGCAAACTGATGCCTGTGGTTTATTTTTAATGTACCAAATGTAAGGGTGAGTAAATGGGTAAATGGACAGGAACAGACAGATATAAGAGGAAATGAAGTAGTAGTGGAATCTAGGTGGTGAAATATTACTATCTGCCGAAAAATCTTTTCAGATCATTAATGGGCAAAGCTCCCACCCCATCAATGCTAAGGGAATAAAACAAATGGGAAAAGAATTACTACAGGAGGGGACTAGAGTAATTATGGTGCTTTAGTAAAATAATTTTTATTTTATTAAAGAAAATAAAAACATTTTTCATTTAAAAATGTTTATTATGCCACCGTGAGATATACAGTTACAAAGATGTTCATAAGATGTTCTTATTTGGGTTTCAGTCAAACAGTGTTCCAGCACTCATCCCTCCACCAGTGCCCATTTCCCTCCACCAATGTCCCATGATTTCTCCCATTCTCCTCCCCCCCCCCCAGCCTATGTCTATGTTTTCATTCTCTCTCTCTCTCTCTCTCTCTCTCTCTCTCTCTCTCTTCTTTACACGGTGGCTTGCAATACATATATTTAGAGGTTATCATGTATATGCTTTTGCCTAGTTTCAACGCTCAGTTCTACTCTGGTATTATCATTTACAGTAATTATTAGTACACTGTTCCTTTCTCTGTATTGCCTAATCTCTGACTCCCACACATTTGTAGTAGGTTCTTTCTACTCACTAACAAGACCTCCTGATCCATGTTTTGTTTGGCCTTGGATATTGGTATCATGCTATCTTAATAAAATAATTTTTTGAAAACCAATTTTGAGGAGTTAGAGCTTGGGAATAAGGTTAGGATTGGGACAGTTAACTCCTTAAGGGCATGGGCGTGTCTGATTAATCACCATATAGCCTGTGTCTGGTAGTGCTGACTACGAGACAGACACTCAGTGATTACCAAGACAAGTTAATGAAGGGACAGAGTTAAATTGGGCAACTTTCATTTTTGGCTTTTTGAATTTTGTTTTATTTACTTTTTCTTGGTGACCGGAAATCGTGACAGAACTCAGGGGCGTTTGTGTCTGTGTGTGTTTAACTTCCTTAAAAAATAGAATTAAGGTTCAAGAATGTAGCTCGGAGGTAGACCCCATGCGTTGCAGGCATGAGACCTGGAGTTTGATCCCGGCTCCGTCCTCCACTAACAAGTGTAATCCCCAGGGGCACGGCTGCTATAACCCCGGGCGTTGAGTGTGATCTCTGGCAAAAGCAGAACCAGGGTGTGTGAGCTCTGTAACCAAGTGTGCAAGCCTTGACATTGAACAAATAGCAACACTGAAGGGAAGGAAAATGAAGGAAGAAATAGAATCAATATAAGTTTTTATAACAACAAAAAGGCAGGCGCTTATTTTGGAATGGCTGGTTTCCCACAATAATAGTTGGCCTGATTGAAAAAAGATAGTCAGAGGCTATTTTAGAGATGGAGAAAGAGATAGTGATGGCTTCTGTTCCATTCCTTTTTGTGTCTGTTCAGGAAGAAAGAACCAGCAAGGATTTAGAATAATGAGAAGCCATGTGGAAAAAGTTTTCTTCCAGACAGTAAGTCTCTAGGATTGGTAGCCTATAGCTAGGAAATAAGGTCTTTTTCTCTTGGGAAATTGTGAATGCTGGCATCCTGAAATAGTCTGAAAGAGACTTCGTGGCAGGTCTTGAGATAGTTTGCTAGGGAGGAGAAGGATCTGAGGTCAGTAAAGGAAAAAGGAGCCCGAGTTGCATTAGCGAGTAATCAAATAAACGCCGGCTGGAGCGGAAAGGAAGCTGCTGTGCTCTTGGCCCCTATTGTGAGGCAGACCTGGAGAAATAGAAATTACTGAGGCGTCATCTGCTATTTGAGAGTTTATATTTTTAAATAGACTATTCTCACTATTTTGCAAATAAGGAAATTGAAGTTTCTAAGGAGGTCTGTAACGAATCGAAAGTCATGAAGAGCTGGAACAGTAGTGCAGCGGGTCAGCCTTGAATGTGGCTGACCTGGGTTTGATTCTCAGTGCTGCATATGGTTGCCTGAACACTGTCAGGCGTGATTCCTGAGCACAGAGCCAGACATAAACCTTGAGTACCTCCGGTATCGCCCCCAGACAAACCATAGCAAGCAGTGTTTTAGAATGAGGATTAGACTCCAGTTCCATCTGATTTGAAAGCTCTTCCCACAGGTTAAAAACTCCTTTGCTTTTCTTAGGGTTGTTATCTATACTTTAGTAATCATCCTCAGCAGTCCACAGCTTGTTTTTACCATTTTCATTTTTAAAAATTAATTAGTTAATTAATCAATTAGAGCTGGAGCGATAGTATATCAGGTAGTGCACTTGCCTTGCACGTGGCTGAGTCCAGTTCAATCCCCAGCATCCCGTATGGTCTCCCGAGCACTGCCAGGTAATTCCCAAGTACAGACCCAGGAGTAAGTAACTCCTGAGCATCATCGGGTTCCCGCCCAAAACAAAACAAAATTTATTTTTGATTTTTGGGTCATATCTGGCAGTGTCCCGCCATTTTTCTGGCTCTGCACTTATGACTTACTCCTGGTGGTACTTGGGACTCTCTAGGGTGTAGGTGATCAAACTCAGATTGGCAATTTGCAAGGGAGGTGGCCTAACCACTTTATTATTTCTCCAGTGCCAGATGTTAAAAAAAAATTTGTTATACCACCATGTAATGCCATTATAAAGATGTTCACAATTGGGTTTCAGTCATACAGTGTTCTAGCACCCCTCCCTCCACCAGTGCACGTTTCCCACCACCAACTGTCCCCAGATTCCCTCCCCCCCCCCCCAGATGCCTCTATGGTAGACACTTTTCTTCTTGTTCTTATTCTTTTTTTGTTATTGTTTTTCTTGTTCTTGTTTTTGTTGTTGTTCTTTTTCTTTTCCTCTCCTCTTCCTCCCCCCCACTCCCTTCTCTTTTACACATTGTCTCCAGCAACCAGTTTGTACTGTTTCTAAAGAAGAGCCTGGGTCTCAATGCTTTGAATTCTAGCTGTTTTGCTTCCATGTGCTTGAAAGGTGTGTGTGGTGGTGTGGTGCGAATGTTCAGTGTTCCAGATCCGCATTTGTTTGAAAGAGCTTGGTCCCTAGGCCACCAGGATAGATGTCACTTGGTCCTTCTATGCTCAGTCAGACTTCCAATCACAGTCTATGTTTTTAACAAAACTCCCGGGTGATATGTTTGCATATGGAAGTTTTAGAAGCCCTGGTCTGAACTCCTGTGACGTCAGAGTAGTTGGTGTGGTATGCAAAAGCAGCAAACAGCAATAAGTTGTCAATTATTTTAGCATCTGAGTAGTGTATATCAGATATTATGGGTTTTATGTCGATTTCTAATTGGATTTTTTTCCAGTCATGCTATAAAGCAGACATTTTTTGTACCTCGCCTAGAGACAAGAGAAGGAAACCATGGCAAGGTTAAATAACTGTTCTGAAATCAAATAGCTCGGATGTCAACCCATTTCCAGCCTGGTGTTCTTATCTGCTTTCTACTACTCTCCAGCATAATCCACTAACGAGAAGCTTTGGTTTTAATTTTTTTTCTTTTTGGGCCACACCCGGCAATGCTCAGGGGTTACACCTAGTTCTGCATGCAGAAATTACTCCCTGGAAGTGCTCGGGGACCACATGGGATGCCGGGGATTGAACCCAGGTTAGTCATGTGCAAGGCAAATACCCTTCCTGCTGTGCTGTCGCCTCCGCCCCCAGAGAATCTTTTGTTTCTAACCAACCAGCTGGACTGGCGCTAATAGAAAAGTTTCACATACAACACACGTCTTGCCACATCACAAGTGATCTTCTGTGAATTGGGTTTGTTTTATTGGTTCTAAGTGGTGAGACGACAATGAGGTTGTCACTCGTGTAGTAACTGCTATTGTTTACGTTATGCTTTGGCCTATTTTTCCATGGAGTAGAACAACATACGGAAATGAATTTAGGAGACTTTTCTGGGTGTAGGGGTCCTGAGGCTCTCAAGCAGTGCTCAGCAGGTCTAGCTCTCTGACATATGGTCAATGGACCAGAAAATGGAGTTATAAGGCCCAGCACGGCAGCGCTGCAGGTCACTAGAACTACCCTGATGATAATATGGGACGGCAGGGCCAGGGATCCGATTCAGGTACCTGCACGCAAGCTGTATAGTCCAATCCGCCGAGCTGTCCGTGGCTCTAGGGTACATTTATTTTGGGTGGGGGACCTTTGCAGCATCAGTGATTCTTGACCCAACTGGGTCAGCTGTTCCATGTGTGGGTCTGAGGATATGGTGCTTTTTTTTTTTTTCTTTCTGGGTTACACCTGGCAATGCTCAGGGGTTACTCCTGAATCTGCACTCAGAAATTACTCCAGGCGGTGCTCAGGGGACCGTATGTGATGCGGGGAATCAAACCTGGCAAGGCAAATGCCTCACCTGCTGGTCTATCGCCTCCGGCCCCGGATATGGTGATTTTTGTGTCCTATTGTGCTCAGGATTACTGCGGCCAGGCTAGTGGTCCCCAAGGGCCTCCAGGGTTGCATCCAGCAATGCTTGGGGACCTTGTGGTTTTGGGAATTGAACTGACCTAGGCTGCAGGCAAGGCATGTCTCATATCCACGTACTGTCTGTCTGCCTCCAACCAGGACACACTTTCAGTATGTCCTGAAAGTGTGGATTCTGTTCTAATTTTAAAGTAGCTACTATTCTTATAAAATGTAATTCAGCTACACTGATATTATTGATGATGTATTCATGATAATCAGCAGTACAATAAAAAGCTGTCCAGTATTGCCGGCTCTAGGAGTTAAGGAGCAATGATGGACAAATTAATTCATGGATATTTTTTATTTATTTCTTGGAAATAAAGAAAACAGTTTTGTTATATATTTTGGTTTGGTGATTCTCATGGTTCCAAGGTGGATGAACCAGGTGATCTGAGTTGGCCATGTTTTGTGAGCATTTCAACTTTATTTTTGGAAATAAATGTTATGTGCTGATATTTTCCCCCTGGAATTGAAAAGTTCATTTCACATGAAGAATCAGTTCTTAGTAAGCTTGGATGGACCAGGTATCCTGTAATTGTTTTAGCCTTTAATCCATACACTTCGGCAAAAATGGAAGTGAAAATGTGTGATGATTCTGCACCTGGAAGTGAAAGGGCTTGTGTACCTGTGTTCTCTTTTCAGTGTGCACTTCTTTCCCCTGTGGTGTGCGGATAAATGTTTTACGGTTAACTCTGAGGCGAGTGAGACACTTTTCATTGCCTGCCAATTTCTCTGGTGTAAATACTCCCTTGGGGACCAGAGATGGGAAGAGATGTGGGTGGTTTTTTTTTTCTTTTGCTGGCGGTGCAGGTTGGCTCTCAGCATCATTTATTTTAGCAGCCAGGTTAGGAAGGGTAGAGACAGCAGAGAGTAGGTTAACTAAAGAGTGTTCCCAGTAACAAGAAATTTACAGTAAGTTCTCAGCATGCTATTATTAAAGGAGTTTCAGTCAAAGTATCTCCACGAAACTACTGAGAAGAAAACAATGACTTAAAGTGAAAGGAATGGAAGTCATCACTAAAACAGAAATGGTTACAGCCCAGATGTTAAGACCACCAAATCTGGTGATATTTGGAACAGGTCCAAAGAGAATCTGTTTGTTTCTCTAGACTTACAGCAAGAAGAGGCTCTTCTGGGACACATAAGAAAATCTTTATTTGGAAGAGAAAGTTAAATGGCACAGGTGTTTTTTGAGACACAGGATTTGTTCCCAATTTGAAATCTGCATTATTTCTTAGAGAATGAAATATGTTTTTCTAGGTCCGTCCATCCTCCCTCACCAAAAGTGATTCCTGAGTGCAGATCCAGAAGTTGCCCTGGAGTATTGCTGGGTGTGACCCCATAACAACAAAACTACATCTCTGTAAGTTGGAAAATAAAATAAATACAGGACCAATGACTATTCAATAGCATGGAAATAGGAAATGATTGGAGTAGACAAGAGTAAATATGAATATGCTAGTTTTTCAGTTTCCATATTGAGGAATCTACAGGAACTGTCTATACTAGTAAATCTATGAACATAGGACTTAGCAAAATTATTATTCATATTTATAATAATATTACCAACCAAAAAGTAAGCATGCCATAGAGCTAAATTATAGGGGGTGTGGGGTGGAACCTAGAAAACATATTTTCTTGTCTAAGAAATAATGCAGATTTTGGTGGGGAGGTTAGGACAGACCCTGTGCTGCTCTGGGGCAGTTCCTGACTGCTCAGGAGCGACCCCTACGTGGTAATTGGAGGAGTGTGCAGTTCTGGGGATTGAACTAGAGTTTGCTTCGTAACACGAGGGTTTGTGGTAACAAGCACCGCACCTCTACTTTCCCTCTGGCCCAGTGTTATTTTGTTTTGGTCATGAAAGGCCCTTAGGAAATAGAGATAGAAGAACATTTTCTCAATTTAATGTGGAATTTTGATGCATATTGTACATCCATTTATCCAGAGTTTAGGGTTTCATAGTTTTCTTTTATGCTTACGCAGCCTTATGCAGTTATTATTTTCCAGACGAATTGGCTAACATTAGCCAATTTGTGCGGATAAATGTATCACCCACCCTGCAGCAGTTTTTTCCTCAATCCGCCCAGGTATGCTGGTCCAGAGACTCTCAGACTGGGGCAGAGCTGTTCCTTGCTCTCCCTGTGCCCAGCCATTCATGAGGCAGTCGGGAGGCATGGCGGGTTCTAGCCCTGGCCCACCACCTCGGCAGAGCCTCACAACAAGCCAGACCACCCCCTCACTCCACGGGCGCCGCCATTTTCCACATTTGGACTTCCCTCTCGTCAGAACTCCACCCAGCAGACCAGCCCATCACAGCCGGGCTCAGCGGCCTCTTGCGGCGGCGGTTTTCATCAATAAATGCTTTATTTGGAGGTGTTTAAAAGGAGTTTGCCTCCCGCTCGGCAAGCCTGGCAAGCTTCTCATGTTGTATTTGATATGCCAAATTCCAGTAACAATTATATTAGGTCATTCCCATGACCTAATATAATGGTTTGAGGCTCTTTATGTTCCTGTAGCAAGCCGATGCCCTTGGCTCTACTGGCATGAGACAGGACATATGGAGATATTACTGGTGCCCGCTCTAGCAAATAGATGACGAACGGGAAGATCGTGATCGTGATCGTGATTGGCTAACATTATCAAGGAAATTAAACTGCTTGTTCAGCATCACATAATCCCATGTCTCCTGAATCATTTTCTAAAGCAATTTCCCTGCATGTTATAGTGGTCTTGTCAATAGAGAAATGTACTTATAGGTTCCCTTTACTTATTTTTTGTTTTGATTTGGGCCACACCTGCTGTGCTCAGGTGAGTTTACTCCTGGATTTGTGCTCAAAACTGAGGTCAGTCATGTGTAAGGCAAATGCCCTACCTGTTGCACTATTGCCATATCCCAGATTGTATGTATTTATGAACCAGAGCAGCAATTTTTTAATATATTTTATTATACCACCATGAGATAAACAATTAAAAAAATGTTCATGCTTGGGCCCAGCCATACAGTGTTCCAGCACCCATCCCTCCACCAGTGCCCATTTCCCACCACCAATGTCCCCGGTTCCCTCCCCCTCCCCCAGCCTGCCTCTATGGCAGGTTCTTTATCTCTTTTATCTCTTACTCTATCTCTTGCTCTCTCTCTATCTCTCTTCCTTCTCCTACACATTGTGGATTATAATATATATACTTAGAGGTTATCATGTGTATATTTTTGCCTGTATTTAATGCTAAATTCTATGTGGTAATAGCACTTTCGGCAATTATTGGCACACTGTTCCCTTCTCTGTCTTACCTAACCTCTGCTCCCACACGTTTGTGGTAATTTCCACCTTTGACAAGACCTTCTGATCCACCTTTCGCCTGAACTTGGATATTGGTATCATAATATTGGTATCACAATATAATTGGAAATTGGTATCATAATGACTTTATATATATATATATATATATATATATTTTTAAGTCATGCAAATAAATGCAGTCATTCTCTGTCTGTCTGTCTCTCTCCTTCTGGCTAATTTCACTCAACATGATCCTCTCCATGTCCATCCATTTATAGGCAAATTTCATAACTTCATTTTTCCTAACAGCTGCATAGTATTCCATTGTGTAGATGTACCAAAGTTCAAAGAAAGAATTTTTAATAATTTGTTCTTTTTTTATGATTGGAGCAAAGCAACTCATTTTTAGAGATTTTGATACTCAAAGGGACCCGGTTAGAGAAAGAACTTGTGAAGAGTAGTTTGTTCTGAAATAGCCGGGATCGAGGACTGAGGACGGAGAATTGACTTACTGATCTCAATAAAGCAGCTCTAAACCACCTGTCTCTCCGCCTAGCTCGAAATCCCACTTTCCATTCAATGAGTGTTAGACTTTTTGAGGACTGTTGCGGCTGTGTGGGGATTTCAGGACTCAAGGATATTGGGGAAAATGGAAGCGTGTTTTGCAGGAAGCCATTTTACACAAGTTTGCTCAGGGCACATTGTTCAGTTTCTTTCTCTTCAATCTGCTTATAGACAGGTGGATAAAATGTGCTCATCTGGATACAGATGGCATGGTGTTTGGGTGTATTTTAAAATATAATGTTTGTTTTATATAGGGTCTCCACCCAGCTTAAGCTGTAGCATGTGCTATGTCTCTTGAACTCTTGTACTCTTGAGCTATTAACCCAGCCTTGGGTAGCTTTTTGGTTGTGGTGGTGGTGGTGGGGTCATGTTTTGCTCTGCAGTCAGGGATCACTCTTGGTGCACTGGGATGTCACATGGAGCGCTGGGGATTGAACTCAAGTTGGCCACATGCAAGGCAAATGCTTACTGTCTATCCTATTTCTTCACCTCTCGGTGGTGGTCTTAGTCCTAATTCTTGGATTAGTGTCAGTATTTTGCTTGGGGTGATTATTTTGTAGGACAGTTTCTCTGGTCTGACATTCAAGGGCAAGTGGGTAATGATACAAACACTATTATCACTGCTAGAGATTCAAAGTAAAGTATCTCGCTTCTTAAATGAAGGCTGTCCCTTATTTTCTAACAATGTGAAGGCAGTGATAGGTTAAATATCTGTGCACTAGCTCTATTCCATCTGTTTGTGTTAGGCAAATGGACTTAGCTTTTATTATATTGAGAACCTAAGGAATTATCATTCTGTGATTTTTCAGATTGTAATATAAGTTGGACAGATGGGAAACTTGATCCTTCGACAACTCATAAATGTTGTGAAATCTTATCACAGTGTCATGTGAGCTGATTAAAAAATGGCAAGTGGAACCTAGCTAGAATGATTAGCATTTCCTAATCTCTCATAAAATATGATTCCCCTCTGGATGTCCTTCAAATTTAGGATCCTGTGGCTAAAATACATTTGGGAAATAATGCTTGGAAAACTGACTTTAGTTGATGATGAATAGGAACAGCTTACAAACCGAGAGATCCTGCGGTATAGGATTCTGTTGATGTGAGTGGATAGTGACCCTGCTAAGGTTTCACCCTGCAATTTCATTCGGCAAAGCATTTTATATTTCCTGGCCTAGCTTTGGAAATGACGAATTATTTTGTTTGTAGTTGTTTTGGTTGGATAAATCAGGGAAACTGCAAATAAGTATATGTATGTGTGTCTTAGCATTTAAATTTGAGGTTTAGTAAAATTCTTGTTCAGGTACTCCGTTGCATGCAGCTGACCCGAGTTCCTCCCTGGCACCAAATATGGTACCCTGAACGCCACCAGCAGAGATCACTGAGCACAGAGGGAGGATTAAGTCTGAGCACAGCTGGGGTTGTCCCCAAAACCGAAAGACAAACAAAATTCCCATTTACGGCGGCCAGGCCCCCGGCACCGAACCTGAGTCAGAGCCGGAAACCCCTGAGCACCGTTGACCAAAAGAAAATAAAATATAAAATAAAATATTTTTTAAAATTGAAATGGAATTCTTTATATCTCACTATACTTGCCAGGGTGATAATCTCCAGAACTCACTTTAGATACTAATTTAAAAAAAACGTTTGTCTATGTAGGCGCACAACCAGTAAATTAATTTATAAAAAATCATTCCCCATCTCCTGTTTTGTTTTTTTTTGATTTTTGCAACGCACTGAATGTGTTTCCTGAATTGGGAACATTTGTCCTTTTCTTTCTGTGTCCAACTGGAATGTTCTGCTGCCTTGTAGAAAAACCTAAAGATTTGTCCTAAGGCGAAGTTCAGGTGCAGGCTCTAAATTGTGCTATTCCTGTTGATAAGCCCAACCTATGATCAAGTATTAAGGATTTCTTCTTATGGTCAGTGTCTGTTATTTCTGGGCAACTCTTCAGCACGGTGCCTGTAAAAAACATTTGCTATATTTGTTGTTCTGCTTAGAATGTAGGAAAGAGTCTCTCTCGGGTACACTGGATTTTTTGTTGTGTCTGTGGGTACTCCTGGTACAGCCTCTAATTTTGTGGCCGAGGGGTGGGACCTTTGGCAAGAAGACTAACATGTTCCATTCTCTGGCTGCATGGTCTGGTTTCTTCTGAATTCTGACCCCCACTTCCCTTCTTGAAAGATCCAGCTTTCTTTCGACCTGTGACTGTTCTGCACTTTTCAGCCTGCCATTCTCTCGGCAGCCTGTTACTGACTGGCTGAAGCTGAGATCCTCCTCACCCCTTTTCAGGTAAGAGAATATACTGTAAAATGACTTTGCTAATAGAGATACAGGTGACAAAGGGCTGAAGTTTTGGTGTTATGTTTTTCATAGCTTCGAGTAGGGCTGTTGCAATTTTAGTTCTGTAGTTTCTGAAGGTACCCGGCTAAAGGTTTATGTGTGGTAGAAAATCTTTATCTTTTTCCATTTTTTCAGAGCACTCAAACTTTTCATGTTTTGTTTGTTGGCTGTTAATATTTTTTGTGTAGATTTTTTTTTAAAGAGAGAAATACCTAAGAGAAAATTAAGTCAATATGTGTTAGATGCTGTTGTTTGTGGTAATCCTATTAATTAGATACAGATTTATTTTAATATATCCTTTAATAAAAATTTCTGTCTGCCTAAATATAACTCAAATAGACTTTTTCAGTGAGGCTTAGTTATATATGATTGGTTAGAAGGATTTTTATTTGTATGTTATTTCATAATTTACACATTAAAAAACTTGATCTTATTTAAAAATAAAACTAAACCATATGAATGATACAGGAATGTATGAGAGATCTTTGTGCCTTTCATTGTTTCTCTGAACCTGAAACTCCTTCAAAATAGTAAAATCTGTTAGAAATGTAGCCAGTCTCTTAAAATTATTTTCTGTGAATATCTAAATGATAAAAATCTCAGTATTAACCAATTTTTCCATCATACATGAATTATTGTTAAAAAACATTCTTTTTTTTTTTTTCATAATTAGCAATCAGAGTATGGGACATTTCAGTATTTTTACTTTGATTACCACTTTTCATCTAACAATACTGTCTTGTAAATTTGCTTATTTATTGTCTTCAAAAGTTAATCCGACATTATTATGCAAAATTACTTTCTGAAATACATGAGTGAAAATGAATAACATAGAAAGTTGATTTGTATATTTGGTAATCTTTTTAAAACAGTTTTTCATTTAATTACACATTCATCGACAAAGGAATGATGATGAACTATGAAAGTTGCAGCTAGTCCCGAATAATTGGCTTCAGCTAGCTTTAGAAAAAAATATTTTATATGTGTGTATTTTGTCAGCGATGTCTTCGCATCCTTAAAGACATAGATTATTTTGAAAGAAAAGCTAGAGCATTTAGTTTTGTTTCATCCATGATCTGTCACAGACAACAACATAAAACAGCATTATAATGACGGAAGGAAAGAAAATGTGATCCTTAAGATAACCTTATTTTTAGACTGATGCATATGGGGATAAAATGCAACATGCTGTGGCTGCGATGAAGGGGAGTAAAGAATTTGCAGCTGTCTCATTCATCCCAAGCGCGAACAGTGGCCTAAGAACTCCTTTGATAGTTTTACATTTTCTATGCATTTTACATTAAGGAATATATGCATGCAATGTAATCCCCTCTCCTAGGATACACGGACTATTTCTAGACCCACTGGAGAATAGGAAACTTTCCGAAGGGCTCAAAGCAGGTTCAGCTGTGTTTTGGATCTAAAGAATCTCCAGAGACTTAAAGACTCTGTGCAGTTCTTTCACCTGGGAGCCCAGGTCTGAAACATTGCACAGAGGAAGTAGTCAGGCGAAGCTGCTTACAGATGACAAGGTGGCCAGAGTTTCATGCTGCTTTCCTAGAGTCCCGCTTTACCTATATCGAGCTTCTAATTCTGAAGTTAAAGCTGCACCTAAAGTTTTGAAGGTTTGGTTGACCAGATTATTGCAGGGTCATTCCATTGCTTCTCATACTTTCGTGTGTGTGGAGTCATCCATGATTCGCGGTACCTTCCAGTAGAGCCAGTGTGGGATAAGGTCTGAGATTCTGGTTTACTCGTAAACTCCCGGGTGCTGCAGATGCTACTGATTCTGGAACTATCCCCTGAGTAGCAAGAAGAGCCCCTTAAATCAAATAACTACCCAGCTGTTATTCTTTTTCCACATAATGAATATTGTCTAGTCAATACAAAGCAGTCAGTTTGCAAAAGCAGTTTATGAAGCAAAGCCAGTGACAGAGATTGTGCGTGGGGTGGATTGGCTAGCTGCAAAGATGGCTTCTCATAGCTGCAGAAACTCATATCTGTGTGAGCTGTTGTTTGCTCTGGAAAGAGCTTGTGGTATTGTAATGCCTGGCGGGTTCCATAGCTGTGCTTTCCTGGGACTCGTTATCGTTGGCAGCCCTGCACCTTGCCTGCCTCTCAGAACAAGGCTTTGCATAGCCGAAGTTCCAGAGGTCATGTCCGCTCCTCCACTTGCTGTCACTTTATTCCATCAGGGACCTTTCTATGGATTTGATTTGTGTCCTGCACCTGAGTCTTCTAACAGCGTCTTCCACCCAAGCGGACTTGCAGGTGCCCCACTTCAGCACACTGTGTATATAAATATAGAAACCTTGTCTGTGGGGAGCTTCTTCTTTCCTTCCCACTTAAGCACACATTTTTCCAAGTAATTAACCAGTTTTGGGCAGTTGATTTTTATAAACAAAAAGCAATCTTTTATTTCTCATGTTGGCAGATTAAAAAAAAGTTTAATAGACTACCAGGGATAGTGATGTGGCTATCTGAATTCTTCAGTAATTGTTTGGGGTTTGGAGGCTACTCAAACTGGTGTACTCAGGTGGTACTTGGTGGTACTCAGGGCTTTCTCCTGGTTCTGTGCTCAGGGATCACTCCTTCTGGCGGTAGGGGGATCATAGAGGATGTAGGGAGAAAAACCCAGGTTGATTGCGTGCAAGACAAGTGTCCTGCACGCTGTACTATCTCTCTGGTCCTCTCCTGTAGTAATTCTTTTCCCATTTGTTTTTTCCTTAGCATGGATGGGGTGGGAGCTTTTCCCATTAATGATCTGAAAAGATTTTTTGGCAGATAGTAATATTTCACCACCTGGATTCCACTACTACTTCATTTCCTCTTATATCTGTCTGTTCCTGTCCATTTACCCATTTACTCACCCTTATATTTGGTACATTAAAAAATAAACCACAGGCATCAGTTTGCATATTCCAACTTGCTGTTATTAACTAAAGTTCAGTATTTGTTGATAGCTTTCACATGTGATTTATGTTCAATGAAATGCGTATATCCTTAATTGTACCTCTGTGAAGCTTTGAGAAATGGATGTCCCTGTGTAGCTACGTAAATCACTACCTGGCATATATAGAACATAGCTCAGTATGGCCTGAGACAGTTTTCCCGCTCATTTGTAATAATATATCTTTGTTTTTGGTATATCTTCCCCTAAAAGATTTTAGTTGCAAAAGAGGTGAACGACTAGTTTAGTTTTTCAGGTTGTATTTTAATCAGTTATATTTCATTATAACTGGCGGGAGTATGCCACCCGCACAGCAGAGCCTGGCAAGCTACCCGTGTCGTATTTGATATGGCAAGTACCAGTAACAATTATAGACCTCATTCCCATGACCTGATGGAATGGTTTGAGGCTCTTTATGTTCTTGGAGCAAGCAGATGCCCTTGGGCTCTGCTAGCATGAGACAGGACATATGGAGATGTTACTGGTGCCCGCTCGAGCAAATCGATGATGAACGGGAAGACAGTGATACAGTGATACATACTGGGGCTAATACACTTTGGTTGTGGAACTTGCACACCTATTTGTGAGGGCTTTACTACCTTAGCTGTAATGTTCTCACATAGACACACATATAGGTGTGTATCTGAGTTCACACACTCTAATTGTACCAAGGATCCTATACAATGCTGCTGAGACTTTGCTCTGAGCATGTGGACAGCACCAAGAATCAAACTCAAGGCCTCATGCTTACAGGGCAAATGCTTTCTTGTGACTAGGTTATCCCCTTTGGTCCCAAGGCAAAAGTTTTAACCACAGTAGCTTAGACCAGTGGTTTTTAGGCTAGCGATACTCATGGAACAGCACAGTTCTGTGGAATGGCACTGGTCTATATACCTATAGTTGAAACCTTGTGTCTTAAATGATTTTGGTCTTTCTTGATTTCACCTGTGTCTTGCTTGACTCATACCATTATGTAAACTGACGGGCTGGACCATGTTAATAAAGATTCATAGTCTTGGAGATTGTGTTTTTTGAAATCCTTTGTACCAACTCACCTAATTGCTCAGGGTTCTGAGGGAAAAAAAATCTATCAGGCTCCCTGTTTCCCATGAATATTTTATTTGAGGATGCATTCACCTCATGACTTAGCCTGAAAGGTATGTTGGTTCTAGCTGCTTCAGGCATGGAAAGCCCCTTCCTGTGGTCATAGTAATTCCTGACATTCCATTTTCGTGTGCAGTGATTCATGTCAGTTTTACCTTCGATTATTTCATAAGGGACAGGGTTGAATTGGTTGTTCCCTAGGACAGCTACACAGGGCTAGGTGTGCATCCAAAGCATCCATGATCCATCAGCAAAGCCAGCTTCTCAGGATGACCAGAAGGGAGAGAGTAAAAACGTCCCACCCACATCTCTAGTTAGGAAGAAGCTGATCTTTAATGTGTTTATTTTTTGTTTGTTTATTATTAATATCTAACAAGAAGGCAGCAGAGCAGAAAGGCTACGGACAAAATTGAAGCAGTTCATTAAGTTGATGAGGATCTATAAAGTATCAAATTAAATTTGTTTTCACTAGTCACTTTGCCTCCAATGGACCATGACACTAGTATACTGAAAAACCCACGCAGCTCCTTCTGCTGTTGAAAACCTATTTTTGACATGTTTTGCTTTTTCAGTGACTACTGAATTATACACAGGGAGATTATGCATAGGCAGTGGTTATTTTCAGTGCAAAAAAGTCCATGTTCTATAATTCAGAGTTAGAAATACTACGTGGTAGATACTCAGAAGCTTCTTGTTATACTCCTCTGCTAGAACGTCACATAGAAGTCAACAGTCAGGGCCGGATAGTATAGGGTTGGGTATGCACCTTGCTCGCTGGTGACCTGGGTTTGATTCCTGACATCCCATAATGGTCTCCTGAACACTGCCAGTAGTAACCCCTGAGCATTGCTGGATGTGACTGACCCACCCCAAAGATAAGAAAAAAAATGACAGTGATTTTTAAAGGTACATAATATAACTTGCTTGTAAGGGAATGTAAGGAAATAGCCTAGCCGTTTTAAAAATAGTGTCTCATCTAAAGAACCAAAATGAATAAAAGATTCAGAAGATATCTATTTCAGAAACCAAATCAGAGACTAATAATCAAGGGGCAATATGTTGTTAACTCCCAACAGGCCAGAGAAAAGAAAGCAAAACTTCATCACTAAAGTGTCTTCACTTTAGTGTTGTTTTCCTAGATACTAATTTATGGTTTGTTTTTTCTTTGCAGTAAGCAAACAGAGAAAGTCTTGCAAACATTTGTTAAAATCATTACTCACAAAATAATTCAAAGAGACATTTTTGAAAGCAAAACAACTTGGGGTGCAGAGATAGCTTAAGGGGCTCAAGCACTTGTAGGGCATGTGCAGAGAAAGTTCCGAGTGTGTTGTCCTATTCCTTGTGCCTCCCACACCCCAGCCACTGGTAGTGAGGAGCAAGTCCTGCTAAGCAACACAATAATACTGCTTCTCCTTAGTAACACAATAATAATTAAAAACAAATTCAGGTTATAAATCTAAGCAACTTTCTTCTGAGTCATGATGCTATAACACTTCTATTTATTTAAATGTTTCATTTTAAAAATATAATTGGTGTATATGCATCTACATTGTTATTGGTATATCATATATAGATGTGCATCCATATATATTTAAGGATATGGATATATATACATATATACACATATGTGTATGTATAAACAGGTCAAATGGGGTAGACTGCAAGGGCTCAGAAAACCTTTCAGCATAACAGAAAGGTCCCATGTTTTTAGTTTGGCATTGGTGGCACTAGTGGAGTGTATGGTGTCTCCATATACATGTATGGAGACACGAATTTGAACACTCATGTTAGGCATATATTATTACATGTGAATAAAACTTCAGTTGTTAATCAACAGCTATTAGTATTTGTTTTAGCAGCCCAGTGAAGTTTACACAAAGTTCAAGGTGTAAACTAAGAAGGTGATCTTAGGCGTGGTCTGATTTTCTCCTCAAAACTTATGTGGTAGATAGGACTTTTAACTTTGGATTTGTTGACAGCACAGAGGAGGAGGGAGTAAAATTATTTTCTTCATATTGAGAAAGTTGGCGATACTAAAGACTTCAACGTGTTGCTACATTAACCCTGTTAAAACTGTCAACATTAGGTAGAAGGGAAGACACTGGTTCATGCCAAGAATAGATTTGTATTTAGTTTGCGACAATTTGAGCTTTAAGCTCATTGCAGTTACTCTTCAACTAGGAATTATTTCCTCTTGATGACAAACCACAGATTACTATTTTTGAGGTAAAAAGTAAAGTGAATTTGCAGAGTTTACTGGAACTGAAAATACTAGAAGGACATAGTTTATTAGAAGTGACATCCTGGAGACTAGGGGATGATGAAAGAGGAAGTTGGAGTGGAGGATGAGATCAAGTAGAGTCAACCCTTCTCCCTACTCCCCATTATTATCCAGAAGTTCCTGAGCTCATCCTGCAGAGACTCTGTGAAAGTCTACGTTTGGGGCCCTGCCCCAAGGATTTCTGATCCAGGAGTTGTGGGTGGGAGCTGGTAAATTATAATTCTAGGAAATTCTCATATGGTGTTGATTCTGCTGGTCTGGGCTCCATAGTTGAGTTTGATTGTTGTATATCCTGGTCTTTCAGACAAGTAATGTCACATAGTTCTTGAACAGATTTAGGCATGAATAAAGTAAAAAAGTTCTGGTTAATTTGTTTTATTAGCTACATAACAATAATAATAACAGTAATAAAGGAAAAAATCACGACTCATGGAAAATATGGACAAATTATTCCTGCCTAAGATAACTTTGTGTATGAGTGAGTTTTTCTCACTATCTCGGTTATAGAGTAACATCTGTATTTCTGCACCAATTTTATCATTTTCTTGTCTGTGGAAGTATGTACAATATTATATTCTAGTGCTAAATAACAGTGTCATCAGTTAAAAATTGTACATTGCTTTCTGCTATTAGATAACAAAACTAAGATAAGAATTGTGAGAGGAACTAGAGGGTAAAAGAAGAGATTATATTAAAAGGTGGAGAAACAGTAAAGCATGAATCATAATAGAATAAAAAAATTCCCCCTGGATAGTGGTTACACAGGGCTTGAAAGATTAATAGTCGAGGAATTTAGCTAAGAATGAAAAGGTTTAATGAGAAGGAAGTTAATTCTATAAATGAAAAGACAACAACAACATAAGAATAACTTGAAGTATGAAATAATTTCAAGTAAAATGGGGAAAAAGACAAATCAAAACAGAGTATGTATTTAAATTATTTAACACAGCATTGAGAAAACACAGTGTAACCATATGAAGAGTCTGTGAAACGGGAAGGAAGGGTCTTCAGACTTTTTATTGGACAAACATTCAACTCTGGAGAAATAGGAACCAGTTTTAGTTGTTCAGTACGGTAGGAATCATACTTGTGGGGGTCTGTGGAGGGAGATTGATCGGGAAGGGAGATGAGCAGAACCCTCCAAAACTATTCACATCCTCATCTTTAGAACCTGTGTCTGTCAACGTGCGTGGCAAAAGGGACTTTGCAGAAAGTGGTTGCTTTAAGGACATTGAGATGGGGGAGATGTCCCTGTGTGGGTCTAATGTGATCACAAAGATTCCTGTAAAAATGGAAGGGGAGACAGGATTAGAGAGGATATGACAATGGGGATAGAGTCAGGGTGGCATTGACACAGAAAACTCAGAATGCAGAGCATAAACCCCAGGCAGTGTGGAAGATGAACAAAGAAAGGACTCCATTCTCCCCAGGGTCTTCAGGAAAGAGGGGCCAGAAGCCAGCCTTGCAGGCCTGTTTTAGAATTCTTACTCAGATCCGCAGGGCAGAGCTGCTACCAACTCTCCCTGTGCCCAGCTGAACATGAGGCACCCAGGAGAGAAGGTGGGTTCTAGCCCTGGCCCGCCATCTCAGCAGAGCCTCTCAAGAAGCCAGAGGAACCCCCGCACCTTGAGGACCGCCATTTTCAACATCCGGACTACACAGCTCATCAGAGCTCCACCCAGCAGAAAAGCTAATCTTTCCCTTCTCTCACGGCTGCTTTGTGGCCATGCGGTTCATCAATAAATGCACGAGATGAGAGGCTACCACAAGAGCATCCCACCTACATGGCAGAGCCTGGCAAGCTACCCATGTCGTATTTGATATACCAAAAACCAGTAACAATTATAAACCTCATCCATGACCTGAAGGAATGGTTTGAGGCTCTTCATGTTCCTGGAGCGAGCAGATGCCCTTGAGATACACTAGCATGTGACAGGATGTATGGAGATGTTACTGGTGCCTGCTCAAGCAAACTGATGAACATCAGGAAGACAAGTGATACAAGTGAAGTGATACTTCCCAGAGATAAGATGATGATTTCCGTTGTTGGAAGTCACTAAATTTTTGACAATGTGCTATTACAGAAGGAAGAAACTAGGGGGATATAAGGTTGAATAGAGTGACCATAAGTTTTCTCAGACTCCCAACTTGTTAGAAGACATAAACAAAATCTTTTCTTCTTTTGCATAACATTATCAGGTAGCTATACTGTGCAAGAAAATGTCTAACCGCAACAGTACCTCACATTTTTTTCTGTTATGGATTGCTTGAAACCAACTCTATGGCACAGTTGGACTAAGGGGGAACTAAGAAATTGGTAAAACAGTGGACTAGTCTCTTCTGGCTCAATACTTCTCTCCAGGCCAGGATCCACCTGGAAATTTGCCAAAGTCTGCCAGGATACACCAAAAGCAAAGTGCAGTCAACTCTCTGCAGCCAGGTCATTCAGAAATAAAACTTCAGGGTAGGTTTTTCTTTTGTTCTAAATAATTGATAAGATCACCAAGATGATGGACAAATTCATCTTGATAACCAGCGTGATTGAGTCATTTTTGGCAGGTGAAATTATTTGAGAAAGAAATTATCCTGCATGGATAAAAATACTGGTAATGTACTAAATGTTAAGAATATTACTATAACTTGGCAAGCTATAGAGTAATACTTTTTGAAAAGACACAAAGAAATTTACTGATTGTATTTTTGGACCAGTTGATAGACAAGAGGAAATGAAATTAATTACTCATGTTTTAATAGAGACAAGTAGAATCTCTTTTATATATTCGGTCAACAAGTGAAGATCTATCTTCCAAATTTTAAGCAAGAGAGAGGGTATAGCTGGAGAAAGACACAGGTAAGGGGGCGTGTCGTCATGTGGCTGCCCACCTTGTTTCCATCCCCAGCACTGCATGTGGTCCCCTGAGCACCACCAGGAATGATCTATGAATGAAGAACAAGAGTAAGCCTTGAGCACTGCCAGGAGTAGCCCCAAACACACACATGCACACACACACACAATGTAGAAAGATATACTAGAATTCTCACACAGAGGAATTTACAATGGCACTAGGAAGAGAAGGCTAATATCTAAATTAATTAGTAATATTTATCTCTGCTCAATAACTATGTTGAATTTTATAGTTTAAAGGCATGTATTTGAAAGACAGAAGGAAGGACAGAGATTTAACCTAAGTAGTCAGTGAACAGATTACTGATTTTGATGTTGAACCTTCAAGAACAGATATACATACCCTTTTTCTAAATTGCACTCATTTAGAAAAAGGATACAATATTCCACTTGATAGGAATTATTTTGGTGGTTTTGCTCTGCTGTTGGAATCTTAAGTTATTAATTGAAGCCAGAAGTATAATCATATCTACATAATGATAAAATTTGGGCGGTTATAACATGAACAAAACAACCGTGACAGTTACGGGAGTAGAAACAATATTGATATTTATATTCCACTGGGGCTTCAAATTAGGACAGGAGAAAATGGTTACCATTTCCCGTACTCTTTAATTTATGCTATACAACTTTAAAAATAAATGTAAGTGTATAAATGAAGATATAAAATCGCAGGTATAATCCTGACACCTAACAAAGTGCTATTTCTGGTGCACAGCTGGATATGAAGCCCAAAATGATGAAGTCAGCAATGCGGCTGGGTCTATGGCTCCTGCCAAGCACCTAGTGAACACCTCAGAGAACTCTGGCGAGCATCCAACCAGAATGGGCCAAGTACCATAGAGAAATGAGTGCAACCCCGGCGGACATGTGCCAGAGCACTGCAGAGAAGGTGTGCAGTCCCCAGAGAGCTTAACGGCCAGGTGTGCAGGTGCCAGATCCAAGGGTATGAGCTCCTCAGCCATCGAGGAAACAGTGGCAACAAAGAGGAGGAGGCAGAGGTTTCATATAGATTCTGTTGCTTTTTTTGTAGATGGGTTGCATTACATTTAAAAAAATTGTTTTTATTATACCACTGTGAGCTATACAGTTACAAAGGTGTTCGTGTTTGGGTTCCAGTCACGCAGTGTTCCAGCACCGATCCGATCCCTACCAGTGCTCATTTCCCACCACCAATGTCCCCTGATTCCCTCCCCCATCCCTCTGCCTGCCTCTGTGGCAGATACTTTTGCCCTCCTCTCTCTCTCTCTCTCTCTCTCTCTCTCTCTCTCTCTCTCTCTCTCTCTCCTGTCTCCTCTTACACATTGTGTATACACAATAACCTAAATGTATGTATTGCATACATACATTGCTTTGCCTGTATTCAATGCTTTGCCTGTATTCAATGCTCAGTTCTAGGCTGGTATTATTATTTCCAACCATTATTAGCACATTGTTCCCTTCTCTGTGTTATCTTACCTCTGACTCCCACACACTTGCGGTAGATTCCACCCGCTGACAAGACCTCCTGATCCATGTTTTGCCTGACCTTGAATATTGATATCATACTATTTTTTTTTATATCCTGCCAATAAATAAGCCATTCTATATCGGTCCTTTTCCCTCTGGCTAATTTCACTCAGCATGATCCTCGCCATGTCCTTCCATTTATAGGTAAATTCCATAACTTTCTTTTTCCTGACAGCTGCTTAGTATTCCATTGTGTAGATGTACCAGAGTTTCTTTATCCAATCATCTGTTCTCGGGCACCTGGTTGTTTCCTGATCCTGGCTGCTGTGAACATTGAAGTGCAGATGGTATTTCTGCTGTGTGTTTTTGGTTTCCCAGGGTATATCCCCAGGAGTGGTATGGCTGGGTCAAATGGGAGCTCAATTTCTAGTCTTTGGAGGAATGTTCATATTGTTTTCCAAAAAAGTCTATTCCAGTCAACATTCCCACCAACAATGGATGATAGTTCCTTTCTCCCCCACAGGCTTGGATTACTTTTTATAGGATTTCTTATAAAAGGTCTGCATATTTATCTAGTTTATGCCTTTCAGAATGTTCTTGAGATCCTTTCATATAACGGACTTTTTCTGTGCTTTTCCTTAGTATTTGCCATTTTCCTTACTATTTAACTTCCTAAAATAACTTACCATTTGTTGACTAGTCATAACATTCAGAAAGAAAATGGGTGTGTGTTAGGTGTGTGTGGTGTGGTGGGGGCGGGGTGTGGGGATTGAATCCAGTGCTTCTTCCTGCTCAACCCCACCCCCGAACATTTGATAAACTTTTAAGAAAAAAGAATTCACGTGAGTAAATCTGAGTGTTTTTCCAAGTTAGAGGGTGAAAAAACAAAACAAAACTTGTCATACGGTTTTGATGTGACCTCACTTTACCATAGCCTGAGACCTATGCTGCTGTACTGTGCAAAATTTAAGAACCTCTGGGGAAAGTTGTGGCATAAAGGATACAAGAGAAGGAAACTGAGCATCTAAGAGAGGCCAGAAATGGGCAAGAGGAGCGACTAGCTGTGAGTGAAGAGAGGTTTTGAAGAAGTGAGAACGTTAGGCTCCGATTAGGGCAGAACCAGTGGAGACACAGATGAGACAGGAGCATGCTGTCATCCTGCACCAAGCGGACTGTGACATTTTTCCAGTAGAAGCAATGCAGTATGATTTAAGGGAAAGCAGGAGATTCATTCTATACCTGGGATGAAAAGGAGGTGGGAGGGTGGGACTGGAAGTGTGTAAGAAAAGATGGTAGGAAAAGATGCAGTTAGTAAGGGCTGAGTAAGAAAGAGAAACATGCCTGTCACCTCTCTCAAACTCTGGATCTGTTGCATTGTGTTACTAGACTAGAAATAAAATATTTATTTGGGAGGTTTGTTGCACATAATTTTATCCTGATGACCAGATGGCCGGTTAAACTGCTGCTGTTCATTTCTGTCATAGCAAGCAAGAGTCCCCAGGGCTGGACTGAGCCCGGGGTAAGGTGCCGTATAAATTTCAGTGACTCATCTCTAGTGTCTAAAATAGCAGCAGGCTAAGGGTCAAAGTTCAGCAAAGAAAGGAAGTCTTGAAATATGTTCTTGAACGCAAAATCTGAGCTAATGGTCACAATTCCGTTTGTTAGGCTGGTGTGGAAGATAGGGGTAGTGAGAGATAAGAGGTTAGTAGAAAATGGAATAGAGTGTGCTATATGTTTATGCCTTGAGTACATTGTGGTTTTCTGCAGACAGATGACAATGGCTATAGGCTAGGGCCTTCGAAAGAGCACGGGGTTCAGATAGGTGTTTTGCATGCTCCCGACCCTGCTTCGTGTTCCGCTGCATATGATCCTTTGAGCACTACCATGGCAGTGCCTGAACACTTAGAAGAGCAAGCCGTGAGCCTGCCAAGTGTAGCGTAAAGCACACTGCCCCCCAACAAGCAAGCATGGAAACCAAAATGGCCGTAGGTATACTTTTGGACATAGTGGTTATGTTTTTCAAGAAGGTCCAGCAAGGAGGAAATAGCTGTCAGGTTTTCGCTAATTTTCATCTGCTCTCCCTTCTTCCTTTACACTAAAGGAAGGCATTCCTCTCAGGGCATTCCACTCATCGCTCCAGAATCTTCATTTGATACTTTGGCCTTTGGTATAAAAACATTCCAAGTGCCAAACAAATTGAAAGCACATTTGTATGATCAGTTGAGAGGTAATTAAAATAGTTTTTATGATGGATCACTGGGTTTTAAACTCAAAAGAAGTTAAGAGATTTGTGTGATGTGGCTACAGGTAAACTCTTCATGCTTATTTATGGTTTTTGCCAAAGACTTTATCTGCCCAGTGCATAGTCAATGAAAAATTAGGATAAAACTGATGCTAAATCTGTTTGAACTTAGCATTTAACATTAAGGAATACTTATGCATAGATTCATGGGTTAATTTTCTAAAGCCCTATTGATATTCATTTATAATCAATATTTACTTATATTTAATAATTTTTTTCTGATTAGTTTTCGCCAGAACAAAAAACTAATCAGTTCTATTTCTATAACCTCTTAGATAAGAATTGTAGATAAAAGGCGTTGAGAATGTTTAATTGAATAAATTTTAAGCTGAACAAACAACTGATGCAGGAAAGCATAAAGTCAGAAAATAGAAAACTATCATCAGATGTACAGAACTAAATAGCTTAGTAAGTGAAAAAGAATTGGAAGAACTTTGCACTGGGAACAGCAGCTAAAGATAAACTTGGGGAACTCTAAGATAGTATACAGGGAAACCTATATGGTTTCTTAAAGAGGCTGAGGTAGCCATACTTAGTCAAGATAGACTTCAAGTTTTAAAAAAGTCGTAGGAACATGGATGGCCATGGTTTAATTATTAAGACATATATACAACATAAAAAACACTAATATTTATGCCTAATGAGGGATGGAGAGACTCACAGACATGGGCAGAGCTGCTACTGGCTCTCCCTGTGCCCAGCCGCTCACGAGGTGCCCAGGAGGGATGGCGGGTTCCTAGCCCTGGTCCGCCACCCCAGCAGAGCCTCAACAAGCCAGAAGACCCCCCCCCCACCCCCGCTGCATGAGGACCTCCCATTTTCCACATCCAGACTTCCCTCTCGTCAGAACTCCACCCAGAAGACCAGCCTATTACAGCCCCGGCTCATGCAGCCCAAGGGTCACAGTAAATGCTGGATATAGAGGTGACTACAAGAGTATGCTACCCACACGGCAGAGCCTGGCAAGCTATCCATGTGATTGATATGCCAATACCAGTAACAATATAGACCTCATTCCCATGACTTATGGAATGGTTTGAGCCTTTATTTCCTGGAGCAAGCAGATGCCCTTGGGTTCTACTTGCATGAGAAGGACATATGGAGAGTTACTGGTGCCCGCTGAGCAAATCAATGATGAGCGGGAAGACAGTGATACAGTGATACAGTGATTTAATAATTTATATCCAAAGCTATCACTGTATCACTGTCTTCCTGTTCATCATCGATTTGCTCGAGCGGGCCCCAGTAATCTCGGATGTCCTGTCTCATGCTAGTAGAGCCCAAGGCATCTGCTTGCTCAAAAAGCCTCAATCCATTCCGGAATGAGGTCCATAATTGTTACTGGTATTTGGCATATATATCAAATACAAAGCTATATTTTTTATATTTTTTTCTGTGATTTCCTCATATATAGTACTAGTTAATTCAGAAGAAATTATTTCATTTGTAGGTACTAAGCTCAATGAAGATTAAAATTTAACCCGTATGCATATTTTTGGTATGTGTAGGAAGGTAAAATATAACACCAATTAAAGTAATTAGAATGATAAAAATACAATGATTAGGGCAAAATTTTGTAAGGGAGTAGAATTAAATGATGAGACTAGAGTAATAAATTATCCTAAATAACTTTTAAATATTTGATAGAATATTTTTTATTGTTGTGGCCTTGGAGGTGCATCAGGTGGGGCACTTACCTTGCATGTGGTCAGCCCAAGTTCAGTCTTAGGCACCATATGGCACCATGGATGGTATCAGGAGCTCCACCCGGAGTCATCCCTGAGCACAGAGCCATGTGTGACTCTCCAAACATGAAAATTATTTTATTTCCTTCTTCCCTTCCCATTGCTGTTATTATGGCACTTAGGTTATCTGAGAGCTGCACACTTGGTTGTAAACTGATGGTGGTGTGCTGGGATTCACTATGGCAAGGCTGCCAAAGGTTACACTCAGCATTGTTGGATGGTTGGTATTCCAGAGTGATTTCATCCCTTTATGCCTGCGGAGAAGGTGTTCTACTACTGGGCCACATCTTGGGCTCAGAATTTGCTGATTTTAAGAGGACAATTATGGATAGCAAATCTCTAGCTTACTTATTTCACCTCTTGCCTATTTCAGTGATGTACATGTTGTTTTACCTAAAATGTTAGCTTTATGGCATCCAGGAATGGCATCTTTACCAGCTCTCTGAATATGTGAAACAAAAACTTAAGATTATCAACATCAAGTAGACTTTCAGTTGCATTGTTTTTCGAGATTCTTCTCGAGGACTGAAAATCCATAGTTTGGAGGATCACCATTATACTATAGTTATGGGAATCAATGAAGTATTTTGAACTGGGGGCTTTATGTAAAAAGTCTGAAAAGGTATTTTTCAGCCAAATGTAAGATGAATAGAGCTTGGCAGAGTCATTGGCAGGGATGAGAAATTGGGAGCAAGTTGGTGGGAAGCTAGGAGCCAGTTCAACAGTGAGTAGAATTTTGTAGTCATTTTAATGACTTATGTACCATTTACAATGCTTTTAGCAGCAAGTAATGGGAAACCCTCGATCAATTTGATTTAAATCGCTGGTTTTCAACTTACTCACACTTGGGGACTGGCACTGCTACTGCTTTACAGATGGGCAGTTGAAAATCACAAGTTTATCTAACAAGCAGTTGTATGTCACTAAATAAGAAACTCCCAGGCCAAGTGACTCCAGGATTGGTTAATGACTCCAGGACTCTGGATTCTATTCCTTATGCCAAAAAGTTTCTGGCAGTGGGCAGAGGGCTCACCCTAACAAGCGTGGACCGGTCAAGACCAGTGCCAGTGACCTCAGAAAGACTGTGAGTAACTGAAACGAAAGGATGATGCCAGAAGCAAATGCGGAAGGATTCAGGGAGCCTCCAGCCTCAGCTGTGACTCGGAGTGCCGAGAAGCCAGAGCCAGAACATGACGGGCACCTTGGATTTGATGGAGATTCCTGCTGCCTGGATAGAGTGTAAAGCAGGTGGGATGAATCCAGAGAATCAGCCCCAATTTCTGACCTTTTCAGCCTCTGGGCTTGGGGCCGTTTAATGAGGTGAAGATCAGAGTGTGGGAGCTTTTCAATGGGCAGAATAATGGCCTCCATCTTCAGTAATGGCCTCCATCTTCAGCAGATGCCCAAGTCCTAATTACCAGAATTTGTCAATGTTTCCTTCCATGACACAAAACATCCTTCAGTTGTCATGGTTCCTGAATATTATCCGGGAGAGGAAGCAGGTTTCCTCTCCAGCCACACCTGCACTTCCAGAACACAGCCCCTGCAGATACGTTGACTTTACCTTGGTGAAACTTGTATGCTCTTCTAGCTTGTGGCATCTTAAGTTACCTTTGGGGGCCAGAGAGACATACAGGGAGTAAGATGCTTACCTTGCACGGGCCACCCCAGTTTGATTCCTGGCACTGCTTTTGGTTTCCTGAGCACCACGAGGAATGATTCCTGAACCCAGAGTCAGGAGTAAGCCTGGAGCACAGTAGAGCCTGGCCACACAATAAAAAAACAAAAAAGCAAACAGTAAAATCAAAGCAAAGGAATTTACTTCTAGAGAAAGTCCTGCTGGAGGATCGGAACTAAGAGGTTCCAGTGAGGTAAGTCACAAGGAGAAGAAAAGATACTGGATGATCTCACTCATATGTGTATGGAATACAGAGAAGCAAAACAGTAATAGACTACATGTGTTGAAGACAAACCCTCTGTCCTGGAGTGAAGAACTGTGGCTTCCTGGCAGTGGCAGAAGCAGGGAGGGAGAGGGAAGGAAGAGATTGACTAGAGGTGACACCGGGACAGGGGATGGAAGCAGGCCCTTGATGGTAGAGAAAGTGCAGTAAATTTGTACATCAGTACCATAAAAGTTAGCACTATGAGAACCATGGTACTTAAGCATGGTACTTTTTAACAAATGTAAAAATTTTTTAAATGGATCTTTTCTTGGCCAAACCTGACCATTGAATATTATCATTTTGTGTAATTTGTACCAATTTTATGAACCAAAGATGCTGTTTGAAATTTACCTTTCCTGTCGTACCAATAAATTAAAAAATATATTCTGTAAAAAATATTGGAGAAGTTGTTTGAAATGTGTGTGTTTGTTTAATGAAAGCAATAGAAAACTAATATAACAGGTTTCTCGCTGAGAAAAACATTTCTTTACACAATGTTGCAATAAATATCCTAATGTTAGCAGTCTGGGGTTATAGACTTTAACCTCACTGAGTCCATGTTTGCTTTTGTAACTGAGAGAAAGTAATGATGAAGGAGCATTTTGTTTAAAGTTTATTTGTTTTCATTAGTCTTCAATTGAAGACTTGGAATCAGTGATCTCAGTTTTCTCCCGCTTAAAATTCTGGCTTCATTGGCCGTGCACGAATGAAGAAAAATCCAAGTATGTCACTACCAAATACAGTCTGTTCACTGATCAGGAAAAAATGTGGAGAAGTACCTGCAGAACTGCTGGCATGCGAGGAGCGCAGCATTCCTTAGGGAACGTGATTATGGCCTGTGCTTCAGGGTCTTTTTTGGAAAAGTCACATTTTAAAATGTTCATCGGAAATCACTGTCTGGGCGGAAATCTCTTTGTTTTTTGCAGCAAGGCAAATGAAGCAGCAGGTTCCCAACAGAAGCCAGTGTTGTCCGTAACAGTCTTGGAGGCCAAATGCTCATTGTGATACAAATCTTGTGTTCTGGCTTTGCTCTGGGATATCCTATAAGATAATTTGTGTATACTTGAAAGCATTCTTAGTATAAACACCAGTGCACATTGTTCGGAGATTCAAATCCAACAGGTTCAGTCAATTACTGGGTGGGGTAATTTTTCTATAGAATGCTGGTGCTGCTATTTGGATTCTTTAAGCTAAGGGATTTGTTAAGTCTTGGTTTTGTAGGGCTACTATAGGACAGAATGCATACTGTTTATCCTTTGCTTGAACTCATTTGCTGAGCAGTATCAATGGGAAATCCCTTCTGCACAGGGGGAGAAATGTAATTTCTGCCGTTGACATAGAGATGGGGATGCTGGCTCACTCAGGAGAGACTGCAGTCGGTGGTGACCACCACCTACACATCACCCAAGTGTTGTCAGCTCATTCCCTGGCTTAAGACTGAGTGCATGCCCATTCTCATTCATTCAAGTACCCCAACTGCAAATTCTGTCTGGAAAAGGACTATTACTTTGCCACTAAGGGGGACTTTTGCAGTGTTATTCCATGTGGGTCAGCTATTGCTCTCTACCCTGGAAGATTTTATTCTAACAGAGTTATTGAAGCACTTGAGCTGTATTTCAACATGAGTTTGACTTGTATGTATTTCATCCATTCATTGGCTTGCATGAAACTCCTGGATATAAAGTCCACTGTGAACGAGGCAGGTCAGCTGCAAGTCACACCTTGCTGGATTCTGTGGATGGGGACATCAAATAGAAATTACCACCCCGCCATACTTAATAGCTGATCAAGAGTGGACTATCAGAGATGCCCAAATGGTTGCTCTTGACCGAGGGCTGCCGATATTGTTGACTCTTTCGTTTGCTTGTTTTGTCCCCAAACAGTGCATAGGAGGCCTGGGTGCCATTTCTGATGGACTAAACCAACTGGGCAAGAGGGTTTGTGTCGGGGAAATGCCGCCGGGGTCCCGACAGTGCTAGGAAGCGAGTTCCCTTTTACCTCCGAGCCGGCGGGGAATGAATGAAGACTCAGGAATCTGATGCAGTCTTATCTATCTATCTATCTATCTATCTATCTATCATCTATCTATCTATCTATCTATCTATCTATCTATCTATCTATCTATCTATCTATCTATCTATCTATCTATCTATCTATCTATCTATCTATCTATCTATCTATATCTATCTATCTATCTATCTATCTATCTATCTATCTATCTATCTATCTATCTATCTATCTATCTATCTATCTATCTATCTATCTATCTATCTATCTATATCTATCTATCTATCTATTTATTTATTTGCTTTTTTTGGGTCACACACCCGGCAATGCTCAGGGGTTACTCCTGGCTCTGCACTCAGGAATTACTCCTGGCGGTGCTCGGGGGACCATATGGGATGCCGGGATTGAACCCGGGCGGCATGGGCCGGCTGTGTGCAAGGCAAACGCCCTACCCTCTGGGCTATCGCTCCGGCCCCCTGGAATCTGATGCAGTTTTAAAAGGCTTTACTTATCACAGGTTCAGGCATACAAATCAGCAAAAGGGAAAAACCGGTGCTTAGGATTCCCGGCTAGAACCCCAGCCATGTGTAGACCAAGATGGCGGCCACCACGTGTAAAAGCCCTGTAACAAGGAGACAAAGACAAGACTCCCAAGAAGGGTGTGAGCTCACAAAGAGAGAGCCCAAAAAGGAGGCACGAGAGAGGAAGCAGGCTAGTATTATACCCCTGCAACTCAGACCTCCCTCCCAGTATTATGGGAAGCAGGGAGGGTCAAATGCCCTTGGTAATTTCTCCCAGAATGTCTTGAGCCAAGATCTGCCTGCAAAACCCTTTCTAAGGTAGAGAAGGGGGTTTTCGAGATGGCTTGTCTCTGTACCAAAGTCTAATACTAGTACCAATTAAATATTTCTTCAAGCCTTCACAAGTCCTCGTCTACTTCATGGTAGTTTTGTATTTTAGTTGCCTTTGAGTATATCAGGGAGCCATGCTGGCTTGCTAGGAGGCAAATAGCATTTCTCTGTGGTCTAATTACTTAGGAATCCTGCGTGGCCAGGCAAATATGCTGGTAAGATCTAGCTAGTCCCACGATGATTGTGGTAGCATGGGAGAATATTTATACCAGCTAGTACAGAATACATGGTCAGATAAACTGCCACATTTAGACTACCCCCTATCAGCGAAGTGATTTGCAGGAGGCAATTCAGAGCAGATGCAGCGGCTCTTAGAGGAATCCTGCAACAGGTTTGATATTAGAACTCAGTGATGGGGCATTGCTTGGGCCCTGATATGGTATTGCAGGGGGATTGAACTGGGCATCCTGCTCGTGCAAGGCATGCGCCTCTGACCCCTGAGTTATTGCCCCTGCTCTGTCAGTTTTCTTTGACCTCATAGAACTCTCCTGGAGTTACTCATGATTTTAGTCTTTAAAGGAAGATTGACAGTGATCTATTTATTTTCTGCAGATAGGCTGTCACTGTCATGGGGCATCAGACAAAGGAGACTCGGGGTGACAGGCATTGTTTTCACTTGTCAAATCAATCTCCGTTCATAGTCGGTCCCACAGTGAGTCTTGGTAATACCCAACAATTGGAAAGCGTCCTTGTGGACTATTTGGTTAAATGTTTATCCTCTGACCCTTTTAGGTATGTGAGTTAGTCATTCCAAGCTGCTCACACAAAATGCCTTATACTGAATGGCTGATAAGCAGTAAACATTTATGTTTCTGAGTCTATGAGACTGGGATGTCCAAGTTCAAGGGAGCAGTGGATTTGAGGATGTGATGAAAATATTCTTTCTGGTTTGCAGAGGGCAACATCCTCACTTGACCTTTCCTCACTGTGTGCAAGTGGAGGCAGAGAGAAATCTCTAGGATAACTTCCACACGAGGGGCTCCACCCTTGAGACCAAATCTAATCCAAAATCTTTATTTCCCAGAAGTCCCACCATGAAAAATATCACCTTGGTGAGCCAGACAGAAATGTCAGAATTTGGGAGCAAATACATATTTAGTCCAGAGCAATCTCACTAGGGAAAAATTAATATGTCTATATGAAGTGTTCTGTAGAGTTCCTTGGATAAACACTGACAGTATTTCAAAAGAGTTCCCATTCGTTGATCCCCCTCTCCCCCTCAATAGAAGGGGTAAAGAGTAATAATAGAAGAGATTTTCTCTCAGGTCTCAGGCTTCCTTCCTGAAGTGATTTTGAGCAAGGAAGGATGGAATAAGAAATTAATTTGGAGAACTGTCATGAGAGGGGTGGATTGTCTTTGTTGTGTTTTCTTTCTCTAACAGCAGCTCACCCAGGCAGGTATTGACAAAAGACATTTTTGTGAAAATGAACGAATTGCTGGCTTGAGGAATTAGGAATTCCGAATTTGAGAACTTATCCATTTTTGCTTTTCATAGTCAGCATTGGTTGCTTCTTCCCACTTTCTGTAAATAAAGGCTGAGGGGTACCTTCTCCTTTTGACATCAGTCACTGCATCTAGAACTCTTTTAGAGTTAAGGGGACTCTTTAATGTTGACTAGTCTGGCAAGGCCCCTTATGCTTGCCTGTAGTACACAAGGAAACTGTTTTTCTCTCAGCTCTATAAGTGATGGCTGGTGGGAATTGCCTCATGTCCAGAAGCCTCATCCAAGACTGCCTCTTTACTCTTGGCTTATAATGGAAAAGGTGTTTGTGACTCCCACTTGGGCTTTCCAGGGGCCCGGCTGTGATAGTGACCGGAAATGCCTGACTGAGAGGCATGGAGTTTTCCTGCCATACCAGGGAAGTGAGCTCTCATTCTAGAGTGGCCACCTGCGCCCCAAATAGGCAGTTGTGGCTGTGGTATTTTCAGCTTTCATTCTGGGTTTAGTTTGTCACAGAGGGCAGAAATCCCCTGGCCCTCTGCCGTGAGTGGCACACAGCCCAGATATTCCTCCCTGTACTCAGCTATCTCCCCTGAATCCTGTCTGTGCTTTGAGACCTCATCATTTGGGGGGTGCATGTGAAGGACCAACAATAGCCAGTTCATTTTGGTAATATCTAATTGCTTGTTTAAATTCCTTTTTACAGGGAGGAATATGTTAGTGGGACTGAAGCTTTTGCTCTGTAGGAAATTAAGATTAACACACCTCTCTTTCGGGCTGACAGGCTGTTGTTCTGCCTCTCCCCAAACACAGAAGAGTATGTATGTGTCTGTGATTTTTTTCAGTGCCATCAGGTTGGAAACCTGGCCCTGTCCTTGGAGAATGCTGTTCAAGTAAGTATAAATGGTCACCCAAGCTTTTCCGAGTGTCTGACCTATGTGTTTTGTACAGTCCTATGGAAATGAGTTCACCCAACACATACAAATACATGTGCTGTTGCTTGTTCCCTGACCAGGTGGTCCCTGGGTATATAAGAGTGACTCCAGATGGTATTGTTGAGCCCATTTTGAAAGCACAATGGCACGAAGTGTTTTCCTCCTTCTTTTACCTTAATTTACCCTTTGGTAATGTAATGAAGGGGTTAGTGGGCTCCTCCAGAACAAAATAGTGGAAACAACCTTTTTTTTAAAAAAATATTTTATTACACCGCCATGTGATATACAATTACAAAGATGTTCATGTTTGGGTTTCCGTCATACAGTGTTCCAGCACCCATCCCTCCACCAGTGCCCCTTTCCCACCACCAATGTCCCCACTTCCCTCCCCCTCCCTAGCCCGCCTCTATGGCAAGTTCTTTATCTCTTCTCTCTCTCTCTTTTCTCTTCTCTTACACATTGTGGATTGCAATACATACATTCAGAGATCATCATGTATATCTTTTTTCCTATATTCAATGCTCAGTTCTAGGCTGGTATTATCATTTTTGACAAATATTAGCACACTGTTCCCTTCTCTGTCTTACCTAACCACTGATTCCCACATGTTTGTGGTAGATTCCACCTTTTTTTTTAATTGAAAGATGCTCATGCAGAGCTTTGGTTCCACAGTGTTCCAACACGCACCCTCCGCCCAAACCCATCTCCCATCACCAATGTCCCCACCTCCCTCCCCCTCCCACAACCCAACCACTTGGTGGGTTCTGCACGTCATTTCCTTCCTCTTTATATCTCCCTTACAACAAACTTTCCTGCTCTTCGTTAAATGCAGTGCATTAAAAGACATTACTGTTTCACTATTTTAGTGGACCCGCGCAACCTGGGCTCAAACTGGCTTTGCTCTGTTGATCTGGTCCGACGCAGCCTCGCAGAGTCTGGACAGCAAAAATGGTGGCCAGTGTGGTGGGCGGAGTTTCATCCGGCTGCTTCCAGGACCCCTCAGAGGCGACGGGCCCACTCCCCAAAACCCATCTGCCCCCTCGGGGTTCCATGGTCAGCTAGGCCCGGCGTGAGCCGAGCGCCAGCCTCCCCAGCCGTCCATGAGGCCCTGTATGCTGGCCCGTGGGCCTGGAAACAACCTTTTAAACAAGGACAAATAGGTACCATGTATTGTGAGCCGTCAGAGGAGATAGAACTCCTTTATCATTCCATTGTAATAGAGAAGAAAACTTTGCTGAAATTTTGTAATGAAATTTTTTAGGAGCTGTAGTAAAATGGAACATTAAGGCTTTTATAATCTATTATTATTGTCATCTGTTATCTATAGATAATAATGCTGGACTAATCTAATTTGTCATTATTTAAAAAATATCTGATTGGCAGTTGCAATTAGAGAGCATTGAGTAATGTTTGGAGTGTTCCTTAGAGTTTTGGAAAGTTGATATACAGATATTTAAAGTTATATGCAAAGTCAGTTAGAAAAAAGGAGTTTCATTCTCCTGTTCATTGTGTTACTGAGAAACATGATCTTGATTTATGCCTTGTAAATCTTAGGCTGAACTACATGAATTTGATGTTTTAGTCAAAATGGTTGAATGTTGATAATTTCATATTTCATCCTAATAAGTTTGTATCTTTTGGTCTTTATTTCTTGATATAAATACTCTGTGAACCTCTTACTCTGTAGTAAATGCATCCATAAACTGAAATCCTGCCTCAATGTGAACTATCCTTCTGCACTGTCATTTTCTACAGGTTCATGTTATACTTTTCCTGAGTTTCCTTTAAAAGAGGTGACGTTAATGAGCTAGAGCCCTGATAGAGCGGGAGGGCATTTTCCTTGTCTATGTCTCACCCAGGTTCAAACCCTGGCAGCCCATATTGTCCTCTGAGCACTTCCAGGAGAAATAACTGAGCGTAGAACCAGGAGTAACCTCTGAACACTGCCAGCTGTCAAAAAATAAACAAAAAAAAGAGGTGAAGTTAATATTAAAAATCTAAAGCAACTGGAATGTCCCAGGGGATAGAAACTTTCCAGGAGGGAATGAAAGTGAAGGTAGGGGCTTTCTGCTTCACGGACAGGCTTATACTTCCAGCACCCTCTGAAAGTGATTTTGAAGACAGTCCTTGATCAAAGATAATCAAGCACTATTGTGATCAAAAAGGTGGAAAAGTCGTCAATACTCCTTATCATTTTTTTCTTGGTTTTATTTTAATTTGTGTTTTTTGTATCATTACATCCATTGCTTTATTTGGCTCAGAATAAGGTCAAGAGAGAGCAAGTTTGTGTGATTTTTTTTTCATCTTAGAAACACTTCCGTTAAAGTTCAAGGTGAAATATAGCCAACATGGTGAATACCGTGTGGTGATGTCACCGAATACACTGCATTTGGGAAGCCATCAATAATTTCTCTCGTTCTAAAAATTATTCATAGTGGTAATGTGTCTGTGACCTTGGATTTTATGTTGTGTTTTTAAAATACAAATTAGCATCAAAAGAAATCATTCCAGGTCATAATCTAGCATCCTGCCTCTAAACAAAACAACTTCTGATTTTTATTAGGAGGAAAGAATATTTTTTTAATAATTTTCTAAAGTTTTTAAAATTTGTTTAATATTTTATTATACCACCGTGAGATATACAGTTACAGAGATGTTCATAAGATGTTCATATTTGGGTTGGGTCATACATTGTTCCAGCACCCATCCCTCCACCAGTGCCCATTTCCCACCACGAATGTCCCCAATTTGCTTCCCCCTCCGTAGCCTGCTCTGTGGCAGGTTTCTTAATTTCTTTCTCTCTCTGTCACTCTCTCTCTCTCTGTCTCTCTCTGAAAGCATATTTTTAATGTAACCATTTTTTGTCAGAAAGCATGACTACTGTGAACTGATTTATGGACTATCAGGTACTATTATGTATTATTCTGTACTTATAACACATACTCTAGCCCTTATTTTATTAGAAAGAACAGTATTTTGACAGTTATATTGCTAATTTATGTAATGCTTGCCCTACTGTAAACTGCTCTTTTTTTCTGTTGGAACAGAATCACACATAGGTGAAACTTACTGACCTTGAATCCTTTGCTTCTTTGTGGTCAGACTTCCTGGAAAGACATTCCTAATAAATAGAAACTGCTAAATTAAAACCTAGTACTTGACTGAAGGATCCTCTTAGAAAATTTTGAGATTATTTGTACTGAGGAGATTTTTAGAAGCACAGATATTTATCTAGTCTTGTTCTCAGATTCATTCTTGACTCTGTTCCTGTTCTTGCTTCTTGCACCCCACGCATTTGGTAAACCCTGTTTGTTCTGCTCTTAGAATCTACCTACGCAGAATAGAGTTTCTCTTGTATCACTTGTCTCCCCGTTGTTCATCGATTTGCTCAAGCAGGCACCAGTAACATCTCCATATGTCCTGTCGCTGCTAGTGTAACCTAAGGGCAAACTGCTCACTCCAGGAACATGAAGAGTCTCAAACCATTCCTTCAGGTCATGGGAATGAGGTCTATAATTGTTACTGGTTTCTGGCATATCAAATACGACACGAGTAGCTTGCCAGGCTCTGCCGTGAGGGTGGGATACTCTTGTAGTAGCCTCATATCTTATGCATATATTGATGAAACGGGGAAAGATCAGCTTTTCTGTTGGGTGGAGCTCTGACGAGCTGTGGAATCTGGATGTTGAAAATGTCAAAATATAGACTTTTAAAAATAGTCTTTAAAAATAGTCTTTGACTAAATAGACTTTACCTTTTAAAAATTCACATGAGGGGCCGGAGCAATAGCCCAGCGGGTAGGGCGTTTGCCTTGCACGCGCTGACCTGTGCCAGCCTGGGTTCGATCCCCGGCATCCCATATGGTCCCCGAGCACTGCCAGGAGTAATTCCTGAGTGCAGAGCCAGGAGTAAACCCTGAGCGTCGCCGGGTGTGACCCCAAAAAGCAAAAAAAAAAAAAAATTCACATGAAAAAAAATTACACTCAGTGTGGTCACAAGGGTCCGGTATTGTTGGCCAGTTGCCTGCTATTTCCTACTTGTCTAGTACATATATCTATATATATATATATGTGAAACATATATATTTACACATATATGTATGTGTATGTGTGTATTTATATATACATATATAAACACATATTATAGATTTGTGCTGAGCTAATAGTCATAATGTTATAAGTGTTACTTTATGTGTGTTCAGTTCTATACCTCTTCAAATATATGTTGCTACCATACTGTATCCCCAAGGTGTGAGTGTGCCTCTAGCCAGTGCTTGGCCCTCCTTTACCATACGCTCCTCTGCCCCTGGGGATGTCATTTCTGTGGTCACAGTGTGGGTGTTTCCTTCATTTGCAAATCCAAGTTTTGTGGGGTGGTAGGGGTGGAGAGTGGCGATGTCGCCCTGCTGCTCGGGAGTCCTGAGGAATCCCCTCTGAAATTCTCAGTCCATCAGTCTCTCATTTCAGTGCCAAGGCCTGAGGCTCTAGTGCTTTTCAGCTCCCCGTGGGCCAGGGGTTACCTCTGGCGCTGCATCACACACGATGCTTAGGAGACCTTTGGCTCTTGGCTGCACATATGCTGGGCACGCGCCTAACCTACGTACTGTCTCCTGGTTTGCAGAGCAAAATCTTGGCCTTAGCATTCCTGGCCTGCATTATGAGACCCTTTTCATCTTCCGTTTTGCGGTCTCTGCTCAGTCACACTGGCTTCTTATTTCATTACACATACAGGCGTGCTTTCTTTTGGAGGGGCGTTGCTCTGGGTCTCTCCTCTCTCAGTAATGCCTTTCCTCTCTCCTCTTATCACATGGCTAAATCCCTTTCTTCCTAAATGTCTTTGTTTAGTTATAAGCCTTCCCTTTCATTTAACCCCTATTCTTGATTTAATTGTTTTCCCTTTATGGTACTTTTTACATTTTAACTTACAATTCTTCTTTTCAGTTGTTCGTCTCTATATTTCAAAGTCCGTATACTCGCATTATTACCACCACTGAAAGCCTAGATTCCATTTAGCACCGTCCGGTTGACTCGCTTTCCTTTGTAGCTCTCCCCCATTCCCTTTACGTTTGGGAATCACTGCTCTGTTTCAAGAATCTGTGGGCTTAAGTTTGTTTTGTTTGTTCATTTTCTGTGTTTCTTCATCTTCTGTACAAAAGTGAAATGGTATGGCACTTGTTTTTCTCTGATATATTTCACTTAGTATAACACCTTCTTCGTCTATTCATATTGTCACAAATGGCAGGATTTTGTCATTGTTTTATAAATGAGTAGTAATTCATTATGCATATATATTAACATCTTCCATTCAATAAGCATTTATTTTGTTTCTAAACCTTAGCTATTCTAAGTAATGTTGCAGTGAAGTTAACGGTACACATCTCTTCAAATTGGTATCTTTTGTATTCCTTGGATAAATTCCCAGCAGTGATCGTATGCTATTTCTATTCTTAATTTGTTTTATAAATCTCTGCACTTTTTTTTATTTCATGGTGATGCACCAGTTTACATTCTTGCCAAATTTTCGCAAAAATTCACAAACTTTTCCACATTCTCAGTAACACTTGCTCTTTCTTGTCTTTTGGTAATAGCTATTTTGACTGCCATAAAGTTGTAGCTCTTTGTGGTTTTGCATTTATTTTTCCAATAGGGTGATGCTGACCTTTTTTTAAAAAAAAAAAAAATATATATATATATATATATATATATATATATATATATTAGAGAGAGAGAGAGAGAGAGAGAGAGAGAGAGAGAGAGAGACTCCGCAGACATGGAGCAGAGCTGCTACTGGCTCTCCCTGTGACCAGCTGCTCACGAGGCGCCCTGGAGGGATGGTGGGTTCTAGCCCTGGCCCACCACCCCAGCAGAGCCTCGCAACAAGCCAGACGACCCCCACTCCATGAGGGCCTCCATTTTCCACATCTGGACTTTTCTCTCGTCAGAACTCCACCCAGCAGACCAGCCTATCACAGCCCGGCTCATCGAGTTCCACCCTGCAGCAGTCTTTCTTGAATCCGGCTCAGGTATGCCAGTCCAGAGACTCGCAGACATGGGGCAGAGCTTCACCTGGCTCTCCCTGAGACCAGCCGCTCACGAGGCGCCCGAGAGGGATGGTGGGTTCTAGCCCTGGCCCACCACCCCAGCAGAGCCTCGCAACAAGCCAGACGACCCCCCCACTCCATGAGGGCCTCCATTTTCCACATCCGGACTTCTCTCTCTTCAGAACTCCACCCAGCAGACCAGCCTATGACAGCCCGGCTCGAGCGGCCGCTTGGCCGGACGGTTCATCAATAAATGCTGGACCTAGAGATGCCTACAAGAGTATGCTACCTGCACGGCAGAGCTGGCAAGCTACCCGTGTTGTATTTAATATGCCAAATACCAGTAACAATTATAGACCTCATTCCGGAATGGATTGAGGCTCTTTATGTTCCTGGAGCAAGCAGATGCCCTTGGGCTCTACTAGCATGAGACAGGACATATGGAGATGTTACTGGGGCCCGCTTGAGCAAATCGATGATGAACGGGAAGACAGTGATACAGTGATATATCTGTTGGTCACCTATCTGCCTTTTATGGTGAAATATTGATTTAAATCCTCTGCTCATTGTTCAGTCCAGTTGTTAGGCTTTTCGTGTGCTCTGTAGAATGATTTAATATTTTGTATGTTATCCCACCATCAGACATATAATTTATCTGGCTAATGTGTTTGTCTAATGTGTGTCTAATGTTTACTCTCCCATTTCTAGAAGCTGTGTGTCAGGTGGTAGATTTTGGTTTATGAATGTGCCCCAAATACCTAGAGTACTGCCTCATAGTGTGGGAGGTCTGTTAATACTTGGGAAATAAATGAATGGTCATGCAAGGGTGGTGGGTGGACCCTTTATATGTAATAGATCCTGAAGTCATATTGAAATGGATCAGGCTTCACATGTATGTCATTGGTAGCATACATCAAAAAATCATGAGAAAACACCAAATGGCTGAAGTCATTGGAACTAGAGATTTTTATTTATTTTTGTCTCTAGAACTAAGCTTACATGGGAAGCTTAGTGTCACCTCTCAGACACTGGTGCGAGATGTGGGCTCTTTGGTGATGGGTTGTGGTATTGAAGTGACGCTACGTATGGGAAATATACCAGTATTGTAATTGCTGATTCTTCAATAGAAATAGTTTTAAAAACTTTAAGTTTTAAAACAGGTATTGGTTATGACCCATTCTTATTTTTTTGTTCTGTTGACAACAATTAGCCTCTATCAGCACTATCTAGAAACTGTCATCTGATTTACACAACTTTTTGGACTGGGGTAAGGCTCTTTTCAGGAAAAACCACTATAGAAGCCATGCAAAACAATCTTGGACTTGGATTCCACTTCTGTGAAACTAAGTGATAAACTGAATAAAAGTTGCTGGGCATTGTAACTTCATGTAATGTCCCAAATAGTCCCTGAGGTCATGGTCCTGTTGAGCTCCCTTTTCGGGCCTTCCTGTCTAACCATTTTTGTGCACTCTGGTTGTGGGAAAACTTGGCAGAGAGCACAACGGCCTTTCTGCTGGTTACTTTGAAGCCCCTTGCAGAGACCAGACCCTCTTCTCTTGCCCTTGTTTCTCCTGGTTGTAGTTTAGTCACTTAGTCATCTGATGCTTCTCTTCCTGATCTCCTTATCTAAATCATTTCCTAAATTCCTTACTGTGAGCCTCCTACTAGGTCAGGGAAACCTAGAGGAATTTAACCTCTTCTTCTGCACAGATCTAAGCTTTGTGTTCAGGCCGGCTGCCAGTTCTCTCAAATGGCATCTAAACCGGTTGCTCTAGGCAGCGAGTCAGTGTTCTGCCATTTTCTTTTGCTTCGTGCTATTTCCTTGCCAGTGACATTTGTTTCAGTCATGAGAAGACTTGCCAGGGTCTCTTGAAGAAACAACCAGGAAGAGCAACTTCCTCTCCAGGCTTTCTCTATCCCTTCATCTTTTGAAGACCCTACACTCTTTAAGATTGAAATCACTCTGTTTTCCTTCGGCATAGTATTCTTCAGTTAAGGTCAATAAATAACTGTCTTAACTTTTTATATCAGGCTATAAACTCCTAAAGGGCCAGGACTGAAATTCTTTAAATGCTGTCTGAGTCTTTGTGTAATATGCTACACTCTAAAGGCTAAGTATTTCATCAAATCATGTAATGTTACTCATTGGAGGAACTTTAGAAATTAAAAAAATATGTTTAGCCTTGAGCATGTCTATGCCATGCTTTTAAAAAAGTTTAGCTCCTTCATATTTCATAACTGTCATTGTCATTTTTTAATAAAATACACAGATTTTTACTTTAAGTTCTAGTTCTCATAGATAACCCCCATTTAGTAGTTTATCCTTTCATATGTACAAAATGCGATTGAAAGAAGTTTCAAAGGGCCCATGATCTTGGCACCTCCGCTATGCTCCATACATGTTTTCATGATAGTATTATGGAAGTCATTTAGAAATGAGTCTTGTACTTCTCTTTAACTTGATATAAACAGCTGATGAATGTAGCCTTGGTGATAAGTCTTAATGCTTACCCTTTCCTACGTAGTGAAACTTTCTTCCAGCCACATTCATGTACGTAGACAATGGAATAGTCATACATGCATTCATCCATTTCAGCAAATATTTATCAAGTGCTAGTTTATTGAGTGCCAGGTACATAATGTGACTGAATCTGACAAAAGACCAAATGCTCACTCAGCTTACATTCCAGGAAGTAGAAGAAGACACACAGCAGATGACATCCAATGACAATTGTGATAGTTGAAATGGAGAAAATGTTATGGAGAAAAATTAAGCAGTGGTAAAGGAGATGGAGAATGCTGGGCAGGAATGAGGGAAATTGTGATTTAGTAAGGTATAACAGTGGCAGTGAAAAAAAGGAACTCTTGATACCTACAGGAAGGGCTTTCAGGGCAGAGAACAATAACACTAAGGGTGTGACTGTCACGTGCAAGAAGCAGCAAAGCTGTTTTGCAAGTGGGAGAGGGTGAGGAGAAGCATTAATCATTAACTGAGCTCAAAGGTAGAGATCCAGGGGTCTTTTGGGGGATGGTTTCTCATTTTAAAGTCTTTGGAGTAGTGCTGGAGTGATAGTGCAGCAGCTAGGGTATTTTCTTAGCATACGGCCAACCCTGGTTTAATCCCCAGCAACCCAGTTTGCTCTCAGAGCCTGCCAGGAGTGATCCCTGAACACAGAGCTATAAATAAGCCCTGAACACTTACTTGCAGGTGTGGCCCCCAAAGGCTCCCCCCAAATAATAAAATGTCACCTGTAATTGATTTGGGGCTGGGTAATTTATTCATTGTGTATTCTAGGATGCTAACAGCATCCTCGACTCAACCTTTTACATGCTAGCTGCACCACCTGCCTTTCCTTATCACCAAGTTGCAATAGGGAGTAATATCCCCAGACATTGCCAGATGTCCTCTGAAGTGCCAAGTGACAACTGGTTGAGAAATAACTGTTCAAAAGCGGAGGTAAAACTTCAATCCCGAGACTGGTTCTTTTAGTTTCAGAAGATTCCTCTGGCTACGGTGTGGAGAGTTAATTGAAGGTGGGCCTGGCTAAGAGCAGGGGAGCTGGGGAGTCAGTTGACAAAAATACAGGAAAATGTGTGTGTGTTGGACCAGTCTGGGGTAGGCTGGCGCTGGTGGGGAGTCATCCAATTTGGGATATTCTGTATGGAGAACTATCACAATTTGTGGCACACAAAAAGGGAAGTAATAATACAGCCATAGGGATGTGATCCCGAACACAGCGTGTGTAGGTAAGGCACAGGGTTTGAGGGGCACCTGATGTTTGTTTCAAGCCTATAGTCTTAAAAACATCAACTATTCTCTGCTCTCTCCATTAAAATATACCTGACAGCTGGGTATTTACCGTACCAGAACATAGATGAACATTGAGTCGCAGAGATTAGTGACTCCCCAAAGCCCCACACCCTGTACAGGTGTCAAATACAGAAATGCCTGGCCACCAGCTGCCTGCTCCTTGATACGCTTTGAAGTGATTTTATATGCTTTACAAAGTCGCCAACATGAGGTCACGATACAAAATTGTATGCTCTGAGAAATGAATTCAGTTGAGTAATTTTCCATGAAGAGAAATTCTCCTAAATGCCAAGATTTCAAGTGGAGATAGTTATGTTATTTGCATTTGATAGCAGAATTAAAACAAATGCCAACTTCAGGAACGATTCGGTAGAGTTCTGCAAAAGAAAATAGAAAACTACCTGGCATAACAGGAACTAAGCTGTGCTGTTAATTTGATTTTATATCCTGAGTCACTGTTTCTCAAAAGTCTGTCTTGCTGAGCTTTCCCTACCCTGACCAGTTAAGTGGCCAATCATACTTAGAAATACATTCTGACTCCTTCTGTGGGATCTACAGTACATAGCAGCTGGCTTTCTATTCCTCAAATATTAAACATTTCAAAATATGTGTCATTCATTTATTCTCTCATTTTGGCATATTTCTTCAATCTCTTGTGCTCTGTGACCTGGCGTTACCTCTGTGTAATCACTAAGTATACATGTCCCCTAAACTTTGGTACCACAGTAGCAGGCCAATTTGTTCCATTTTCATTTTGCTCCTGAACCCATCTGATCTTTTTGCTCTGTTCCAATCACATCCCAGAAAAATGGACTGAATGCATCTTCTTGAAATGGACTGGGATACCAGTGCCTTTTGTGGAATTGGACTGGGGAGACCCTTTGCATTGTCTGGCCCCTAAAAGCAGGTTCTTTTCCTCTTTCAGTTATATAATCTGTGTTTAAACTGTGGGACGCAACAGGGTAATTGCAAACCAGGCGTTATCAGCACTTGGAACCAGTAGACAGCAGGCTGCTGTGCGCCGTGATTGATTCTGTAGGTGTCTAGGACATCTGAAGGTGATGTTTGTGGAACTGCTCTGGAAAGCTGCCTGCAGGCCTCTCTACTGTTAAGAGTTACATAATTTGCTGGTGGCTTAATTTAAAATTACAGAGAAGGCTGCCATTTCTCTTCTTTCTAAGAATACTTGATACCAAGGAATCTGTTTTAGGGGTCTGTGATAATTTATCTATCCTTGATGAAGAGTTGGCAGGCCAGGTTCATGCCATGTATTTTGTGTGTTACACGTGCCCTGGATTCAGAAGGGCTGTTTTCAGTTTAAAATTCTTTGTCAGGGGCCGGGCGATAGCCCAGCGGGTAGGGCATTTGCCTTGCACGCGGCCGGCACTTGCTGGCCCGGGTTCGATCCCCGGCATCCCATATGGTTCCCGAGCACCGCCAGGAGTAATTCCTGAGTGCAGAAACAGGAAAAACCCTGAGCATCGCCGGGTGTGACCCAAAAAAAAAAAAAAAAAAAAAAAAAGAAAAAAATTCTCTTGTCAACAACTTGAAATTCTTAACAAGAAGGTCCCTACATTTTGTGTTGTTTGATATTGGGCTACAAATTATGTAGCTTGTCTTAGTCCTAAAAGCTGGCCCCTCAATTCTTCGTTTCAGAGTTTTCAGGAGTTTGATTTCAGAATCTTTCATGGGGATAGAGAGAACTTCTTTTATAATGGCTGTACCCGCCATAAGTGTAGCCCGTGCTATGCCAACACATTGACATTTTTTATAAGAATGTTCCTATTTTATGGAAGTTACCTCCAGTTTGAAATAGCTGAAGCAGCTATTTATGTTTTTCTATAAAATTTTATTTAATCACTTTAAAATCAACATATGCTCATCTTCGTTTCATGTAGTTATGTTGATATAGTTATTTTAATAAAATTGTCTCAAAAAGTCATCCTGATTGAATTTACAGGGGTTGCAAAAGGAAAATTCATAAGACATTGTTATGACACCTTGCTTACTTCAAACTCATTTGAATCATTATATTGTATGTGTGTGTGTGTGTGTGTGTGTGTGTGTGTGTGTGTCTGTGTGTCTGTGTGTGTGTGTGTGTGTGTGTGTGTGTGTGTGTGTTAACAGCATGGCCACAGAATGGAAATGTTCATTTTGGTAAGTGAAGAAAGGAATGGCAGGATCCTAGGACCCTGTTTGGAAAGTTGGTTTTTCTCTGTGAACTCTTTTATTTTTATTCCAGTTTTTAGGTTAGAGAAACAAGTTTATAAACAAAATTTGTGCAGCATTTTCTAGCACAATAGGGAAATCAGTGAAAAATTGCTATTTGTATTAACTGTCCAGTTATTTATGAAATCATAAGTCATATTCTTTACAGCTGGGTCTTGGACCGAACAGGTCCTCACACTTTATTTTTAATTTTTTATTTTTGCTTTTTGGGTCACACCCGGCAATGCTCAGGGCTACACCTGGCTGCCGAGGACCTATGGGATGCCGTGACGAACCCGGGCCGTCACAGGCCGCCGCTTCAAGGCAAACACCCTAGCAGCTGGACTACGCCCCGCCCGGTCCCTCACACTTTAATGTGGATATGAATCACTTGGGATCCTGTTCAGATGCAGAATTTTCATTTAGTGCAGTCTTTCAGATTCTGCAGGTGCAGTTGGTTTGCCTTCATCTTATCAATTCCCAGGGTCTTGCATAGCTTGCTTTAGGATTCACCTTGCTTGACTGCAAGACAAAGTGATGCTTTGGAGAGGACTGACTGCTGAGGGACCAAATTAAAATGAAGACTTTTTCTTTAGAGGTAACGTGTGCCTGGAATTTTTCCAGGTGCAAAAAAAAAAAAAAAAAAAATTCGTACTGATAGAACTCTGACTCCTGAGGACCTCTAACCCCAGAATTATATAAAAGGGAATTGAGGCAACGGAGTTAGCTCTGTTTTCTGTAAATCACTGCTGCTAATGTGGTCAAATGCAGTTATTCAGGAAGGCTGTCTCAAATTTTAGGGGATTCTTAAGTAACTGAATTTGCAGTTATATTAGAGGGCATAAATTGCTAATGACTTCAAATGCAGGTCATTTGAAACATTGCTCAGTGTGTGAAAGGAGAAGATTTAGTTTTGAGCAGTGAGGGGCCACTGGTGTTAAAAGAGATGGTAAAGGCTACAGAAGAATGTTCGGTAGTAATTATAAGGAAAAAAATTCTCTTCTTAGCAACAGTCTGTGCAAGGGAGGTGGGGCAGCCGCTTGGAATAGAAGTCCCCACAGAGAAATCTGTGTGCAGACAGATCTAAAAGCAATTGAAACAAGTTTGCACTAATGACTTTGGGGACCAAAGTGCTCCTATAATGGAAGAGGAGGGCTTTATTGTCAGGGGTGACCTCTAATTTGCAATTTAAATGACTCTTTGGGCATGTAAATGGACACCTGGGTGGAGGGATTATGTAATGTGTGTAGTACCCAGTGCTTTTCTTACTGTGAACTTTTTGAAGGAGAAAAGTCTCTCTTCTGCTTCTTATCAGTTCAGTAGTGGTTGATGGCTTTTGTTGGAGTACAGTACAGAATTCAGCCTTTGCAAAGATCTAGCTTTCTCATGAGCAAGTTAGGAGTTAAAGGAAATTGGCATCATTATTAAGAGGGAGCAAAGAAGAATTAAGAAAAACATACACGTGAAGAATAAACAGAACTACTGTGATCTTGAACAGGTTATTATGTGTAGTATCAGGTTACTGTAATGAGGGTCATAATCCACCTTAGGTATATTGAAGTTAAGGATCATAAAATAACTAAGAATATTTGGTAGGTTTTTAGTAACTGGAGTAGTTATTTTAGAAATATAGCTTGAAATGTGGCTCATGATTAGATTTCAAGATGAGAACTAGAATTATGAGTTATGTTTAAATTTGAATTTAATTAACTGGATATAACAATAATGAATAAATGAATAGGTGTTAAAATAATGCAAGGTGTCAGGAAAGTATCATGCTTATAGTAGTAGATTGAGAAATTTGAGAACTTGAGAAGTCAGTTCATTTGAGAAATTAAAATTATTTCAATTGAGAAATTAAAACATATTAAAATGTAACAAAATAATTTACTGAGAGAGCTCCTGATCCATTGAGGCATTGGCTGTGATACTTGGGTGTAATGATTAGAGAGAAGTTTGTTGGTGGTTATTGTAAAAACTTAGAGAACTTTTAGGCGCTTCCATGTCTTTAGAGCTTCTCCAATTATTTTCCTTCTAAAAACTGTGTTACTGACCTTGTTACACACAACTCATTGACTATCAGATTGAATGATTCCATGGATTCTCTCTTGAACCTGCCCTGGGACTTTTGCTTTTCCACATGGAAATTGTTTCTGGCAATTAAGTATTTTACCTTTGGTAAAGGTAATATTTTACCTTTAGTAAAGTTAAAATACTTTTTATCAAGCAAAGGCGTGATTGAAAGAGTAAAATTCAAATCAGCTTGTAGTCAACCAGGTCCAGTTCCCAGTATCACTTATGATCTCCCAAGCTGCCAGAAGTGATCGCTGAGCACAGAGCTGGGGCTAAGCCCTAGCATTGCTGGGTGTGCTCCCAAATCCAGCCAACCAACTGACCAACTAAATACACAAAAATAGAATGCACTGGAACCTGTCCAAATGAGAAGTTTGATGAAAGATTTGCATCATCATCCTCCTTTACCCCTACACAATTTCAGGCTCAAAACTTGCTTGGATGTATGGGAAATCTTTTACCTGTTATCATTTTTCTTCAAATGGAAATCTGATATATGAGTTAACCATAATCTCAAGCAAACATATTAGCCTTGTAGGTATAATCTCAATCGTTTCCATTTTTTTACATACATTTTTAAATGTTGTTCTTTTTTGTTGTTGTTGTTTATGCTTATTGGGTCACACCTGGCAATGCTCAGGTGTTATTCCTGGCTCTGCACTCAGGAGTTATTCCTGGCGGTGCTCAGGGAACCATATGGGATGCCAGGGATTGAAACCCCGTTGGCCGCGTGCAAGGCAAACACCCTACCCGCTGTGCTATAGCTCCGACCCCTTAAATGTTGTTCTAATTCAGTATTTCACACCTATTTTATAAAGGTAGTATTTCGCCAAAAGGAGTAAGTCTTTACAATAGGTCTTCCCCTTGGAAACAAATGTGACATTGAGCAAAAAAAATCACAGAGTGCCATTTAGTTCAACCTTTATCTTGTAAAAATAAAAGAGAATGTACGTTTGCATCTCTTGAGTGGTATTAAAGTTACTCTTTTCTATTCTTTATGGATAAAAAGGAATCAACAAAGCAAATTTATTCTTTCTGGTTCTAAGTTATCAGAGAGTTACTGAAAGGGAATAGCCATGCTATTTCTGTAGCAGAACTAATGTGAGAGAATGGTAAATTAAATAAGGCCAAGATGATTTAGTCAGCTGCTTCAGTCTTCTGAATGAATGCTTATAGGATCCAAATAAATGGAGAGCTTTGTGCTATTACATAGAGTTATGGTTTTCTGTGATGTGGCTGAGTAGACATATTAATAGGATATTTTTGGTTACTCATTTGTCCTTACGATATCTCAGCTCCAGAGAGAGACGCATGATGAAGAGTGCCCTCTAATCATGAGAAATTGAGTGGATGGCGTGTCGATAAATTGGAATTGAAAAAAGGCTTCTGAATTATTGCACCAGCAATATTACTATGTTCTCATATTTTGATTTAACATTTTACATCTCATTCTTGAAGTCAATTTCTAAAAATGGTAAAGGGATTTTTATTATAACCCACTTTCAATCTTCGATAAATCCTTGAAGCTGAGACGGGGCATCTTGTAGCTGGTGATTCATGGGAGAACTTTGGTATTTCAAAGGCAGTTAAGCATAGCTGGACTGTACTTCTGTCTGCCTTGAGTAGGTCAGAAAGATGGGAAGGCATTACCTGGTGGAATTGTGTTAATAAGCATTACCAAATATTATATTTTGTTTCTTCTGGAGGGTGGGGCACACCCAGAGGTGCTCATGGCTTACTCCATGCTATATGCTCAGGGATCACTCCTCACAATCTTGGGGACCATCTGGGGTATTGGGTCAATACTAGAGTCAGCTGCATGCAAGGTAGGCATCTTACTCTTGTATCCCTGCAGCCCATAGAAATGTTAACTGTGAGGAGAATAGATTTGAATAGGTATTTAGTTCCAAATTGGCTTTTACAGTTTTACCATTTCCGATGAACTCTTGAGAAAGATGTAGGCGTAGCCCTGCTTTCTCACTCCTTTATCTCAGGTATCTGTCAACACTAAAATCCAGAAGAAAATGCCTGTTGCTGTTTACAGTTTCAGTCATACTAGTCTTTCAAAACTGCATGCATTATTTTTTTCAGTGCCAAACATTGAAAGCATGTCACTGGAAATTCTACAATTTTTCAATTGACTTAAATTCCCAGTCTATCTTCTTTTTCTCGAAATATAATTTTTCTGACTTGAAACATTAGGTTATCTTTGTAACAAATGATTTTAATCTTAACAGCAGCCTTTACTTTCTGCAAGTAATGGAAAAAAAGGGGTGCTGCTGAATAGAAATTCTATTCTAAACTCTAGATCCTACAATTTTAAAAAAAATTACTTCAGATAATTGATATATGAAAACCTTGAAATTAAATTTTTTACTGTATTTTGCAACTTATCTCTTCCTCCCTATTGGGCCATGCTCCCCACTGCATGGGTCTTCATCTGTTTACATTTTGATCACTTGGTTGGGCCTGTTATTAATCCTTTCATCTGCAAGTTTCTGTCAAACTCAGCTGCAGTAGCTGATACAGAATATATTATATAAAAGCCATTAAAGGGCAGGAGAGAAAGGAAGGCGTTCTGACTTTGATCTTTATTCAGGGTTCTTAATGACTTTGCTCTCAGTAACTGTTCTAAAAGTTCTTGGAAAAAAGACAGTCTCAGTTTCCTATTTTCACAGTGGACTCAAGAATTTGATTCCTGCTAGTCATCAAAATCATTTGTTTCAACTTCTTTATGGTCCTTGTTGGAATAAACTACTTTTTTTTTTTTTTTTTTTTTTTTTGCTTTTTGGGTCACACCCGCGATGCTCAGGGGTTTCTCCTGGCTCTGCACTCAGGAGTTACTCCTGGCGGTGCTCGGGGACCATATGGGATGCCGGGGATCGAACCCGGGCTGGCATGGGCCTGCCGCTAGGGCAAGCAAACGCTCTACCCGCTGGGCTATCGCTCAGGCCCAAAACTACTTATTTTCTTAAAACTAAGTTATTTCTTAGACAGGGTGATTTTGGTTGGTTAACCTTTGTTGATGCAAGTTTTCAACTTTGAAACCATTTCCTAGTCCTTGCTTTTTCTTGCTTTTCAAATGTTTGGGTTGTGGGGGCAATGCCCAGCAATGCTCAGGGCTTACTCCTGTCCCTGTGGTCAGGAATCATTTCTGGCAGTACTCAGGGGACCAATTCCTTCCATCCATGTTCAACATATTTACTGTATTTCACCGTTTTTGCCGGTGTCAGCTGAGGCCAGTGTCATCCAAGACACTGCCATTACACGTCTAGACTCTTTTACTAGCTTGTTGATTGATTTCTCTTCTACAGTTGCTTCTCCAAACAGCATAATATCCTTTAAGACATAGGTCAGACTATGCAGCTCTGCACCTTAAAATAGTTTAATTGCTTCTGATTTAATGGAGGGATTTAATTAATGTCTTTGCATGAGTGAGTTCCCTTTACTTTTTAAATTTTATTTTTTTCTGGTATCCCCCTTGCTCACATTCACATTGATCTCTTCAACCTTGCAAAACATATACTCCCTCAGGCCCTTTGCACCAGCTATTCCTTCTTCCTGAAATCATCTTCCCTCTGATCTTCACAAGAGCTTTGCTCTCTTATTTCATTCAAGTCTTTGATCATATATTATTTCATTCAGTAGGGCCCTACAGACACCCTTATCAAAAAGTAGAAACTCTCCCATCATAGTAGGAATCTAGGAATGTAATAAATATTTGTTGAATGAATGAAACAATTTTTTTTAATGGAAGACATTTATTTCCAGTTCCAGCTATAGAAATAAACAATGAATGAATAAAATGATCTTTAGCTGCTAAAGACAGAGACAACCAAGTGGAAAAAAATAACAGACATGGTAAAACTTTGTAAATCCAATCTGTTAAAATTTGTAATTTAAAACACAAATTATAACAAACCAGAAATTCAATAATTTGTTGGCTAAGAAGTTCTTTCTCAGAATATGTCATATATATATGTATATTCATCTATTGTGTTTGATGCTATTGTTGCAATTTTGAATATCATTTAAGCTATTAGATCTCCTCCCCTTCTTTTATAACTTAAAGCTGTTATTCTGCTTAATAGACTGCCTTTTATCATAAAACCTATGTGTCTATATAGCATATGAGCAGTTATATGTATATTTTAATTTCCAGTAAATTTTTTTTTGCTTTTTTGGGTCACACCCAGCAATGCCCAGGGGTTACTCCTGGCTCTTCGCTCAGGAATTACTCCTGGTGGTGCTCAGGGGACCATATGGGATGCCAGGTGTCGAACCCAGGTCGGCAGCGTGCAAGGCAAATGCCCTATCCGCTGTGCTATCGCTCCAGCCCCAATTTCCAGTAAATTTATACTAAAGATAGTTATGGTAAATTACTTATTATTGTTAAATTAGATTATGTTATGATTATTTATAGCTATTTAGATACATATTTGTGCAACAAACATTTCTTCTAGAATCTGATCTTATGCACGTTATAATGGTATGAATTAACTGGCTTCAATTATTTCCTTATGTCAGAAAGGAAAAACTGTATTATTGAATGCAAGATACAAATGTATGTTTCTTTGAAATGTGTTATTGAAGCTTAATGAGTTTTAAATCATAGAAAGTTTTGATCACTCATTGAATGCCTAAAATAAAAAAAATAGTTCTAACTTATTGAAGCTGAAAACATCTGGTATGATCAGACATTGGTAGTAGTATGAAATGGTGCACCTGCTTTGGAAGAAAAGTCTAACAGTTCCTTATAGTGCCGAACATATGCTTCTATGTGATTGGCACCTTCATTCCTGGATAATGAAATGAAATGAAAATGTATGGGTATAGCCCAAACACACACACAGACACACACACACACACACACACACACATTCCAGGAGTACAAATTCTGTTGAAATTTTAAATGTGATGAATTTGTCAATTAATCCTATTTCCAAAAGAAAATAAATTCATTTTGTTTTAGTCTTAAAAAAAAGGAATGAAAATTCATATTTGCACCCAAACCTATATATTAATACTTATGGTATCTTTGTAATTGTCAAAACGAGAAACATCCCATATGTCCTTTAGCTGGGGAGTGAAAATACAAGCTGATATATCTGTCCAATGAAATACTATTCAGTAGTAAAAAGGAGCAAAATCTTAATAAGCACATCAGTAAGAGAAATGTAGAATGCATTGTGCTAAGTGAAGGCACCTGGAGTCTGCCTCAGAAGGCTACAAAGCATATGGTCCCATTTACTTAGGGCAACATTGCAGGCACAGGCAAAGATCAGTGACTATAGAGCATTTGTAGGGCAGGCTGTGGGGGAACAACCTGAAACAGTTTGGGAGCAGTGGCATGGCCTGATGTCTTGGTTATGTGGTGTTTGCACTTCTGTGTTTATCAATACTCTTAAAATACTCCAAAGTGTAAATTGTATGTAAACAAAAAGATAATAAAAACAGGAAACTACTTACTGGGAAAACAAGTTTGTTCGAACCAGGAAAGGCTCTGAATTCATGTGTTGACAAAGCGTGAATGAATGTGTTCCAGGCCGCCAAGTACATCTGACTCAATTTCTCTCATTTCAGTTGGTCTCACTTACTGTGGTTTCTTTGAGAACCTTTGTCCCGTTTCAGGTGACACTTTTGATATGCTGGCCATTGACTTTTATGCCAGAAGCAGCAGTAGCAGAAAATCTTTCCCTTCTTCCCAGAAGCTCTTTTATATCCTCAGTGGGACCCGTCTAGCTGAGTAATGGTGATGGTAGTACTGGCAAAAAAGATGTAAATAAATGGACTACTTTTGTTCCTTCAATAAAACCAAATAAAGATGAGCAGAAAACAAAATCACACCTGGCTGCTTTCCATTCAAATTACTTGAGGTCAGTTTATTTGAGCCACTGTCCATAGACGTTGTCTTCTCCCAGTCTGACAAAAAAGTTATTGCTACTTAACAAATAGTCATTTTTAACCACCAGTCTGTAATTGTAAAAACAAAAACATAAAAAAACACTGCTTTTAACTGTGCATTGGGAACCTATCTTTTCAATATGATACCAAGACTAAGGTATCTTAGCTGCTGATAACCCCCGCATCAGCAGCTATGCTCTGAAACTTGAAGAGTTTGCAGTTCTATCACATCAGCAAAAAAATAAGTTACTGCTGTAACACAGATATTGGATCCCACTGGGCCATCTCATAATTTAATTTCTTAGAATAGTTGGTTGACCAGTTGTCTGAGAGGGAGAAAAGCAACTGTATAGCAATATAAATAATAGTCTCAAAGTTACACAGTTTATCAGCAGCCTATTTATGCCATTGAATGGTTCTTTGAAATGGTAACATAAATGGTACCATTCTTTTCCGACTTGCGAAGTGAATGTACATTTTGTTTGGGGAGAATTTTTAAAGTCATGATGTTTTTTTTTTTTTTTTTTTTGTGTGTGTGTGTGTGTGTGTGTGTGTGTGTGTGTGAAGCCAGTTATTTTTCTAGATTATTTTGGGTCCTTTGCTGCTCTTTTGGGAGTGCCAGCAGATTACAGTGAGTCATGCAGATTAAAGTAAGATTATTTTTTCTCTGTGTCAATACTCCAGAGCAACTCGAGTTTCTGATGTTCCTATTCTTAGCTAAATTTGCACAGATCATTTTCTCTATATGCTTATTTTTTGAGTACAGCAATAAAGGAGTGAGAGAAGACTGTAATTGAACACCACTCCAGATTGCAGGCATTCTAGGCACTTTTCATGAATTATTCCCTTGAACTTCACAACAGTGCACGAGGAAGATAATTCTGCTGCTTTACAAACAAGAAAACTAGGTTCAAGAGAGGTTACTTGATTTTCATTCTCAAAGAGAGATCTCTCATTTCCAAACCTACTCTATCATATTCCCCAAGGATTCATCTGGGCATAGTGTTATTTTGTCTTTCTCATCTTGTTCTCAGTTTCCGTAGAGGATGGAGGTTGCACTGGTCTTTTGAGATTAAGCTCTGGGCTTTGAATTAGACTTGGTCTGCTCCCTGTTTTACTTTTCAGAGTCCCAAGAGATTTGGCATAATTCTTCAAACTGCTATCACATACTTATCACTTGTTTCTGCCTCCCCCCCATATCTGCCTGTAGGAAAATATCAAGACTTACATTTTCATGGCTCTGAAGAACAGTCCCACAAAGACAAACTTTATTTTAATCACTCCAGAAAAGGTGATACTGGGAACAATAGAAAAAGTTACAAGGGTTCAGTGTTCATTTAAAAGGTTAAACGTTGAGTCCAGTCCATAATTTTTAGCTCCTGAAATGATTCATCACTTGTATCACTTGTATCACTTGTCATCACAGTATCATCGATTTGCTTGAGTGGGCACCAGTAACATCTCCATACATCCTGTCAAATGCTAGCAGAGCCCAAGGGCATCTGCTTGATCCAGGAACATAAAGAGCCTCAAACCATTCCATCAGGTCATGGGAATGAGGTCTATCATTGTTACTGGTATTTGGCATATTCAATATGACACAGGTAGCTTGCCAGGCTCTATCATGAGGGTGGGGATACTCTTGTAGTCACCTCTGATCTCCAGTATTTATTGATGACCTGTGCAGCCGCTTGCGGCCGTGTGAGCCAGGCTGTGATCATCTCTTCTGCTGGGTGGAGTTCTGATGAGAGGGGAGTCCGGATGTAGAAAAAGGTGGCCCCTCATGGTGTGTGGGGGGGTCCTCTGGCTTCTTGCGAGGCTCTGCTGGGGTGGTGGGCCAGGGCTAGAACCCACCATCCCTCTCAGGTGCCTCGTGATCAGCTGGGCACAGAGAGCTGGTAGCAGCTCTGACCCATGTGAGTCTCTGGATCATTTTGAAATGATTCATAGGTCTTGTTTATTAGAAGATACAAAACTCTGCAGCTAAAATCACGGGGCTTCCTTGGAGATGGAGCTGGGGTCCCTTCCCCCACCTCTGTCCCATCTGGGAGGCCTGGTGGACCCACCCACGAATTGATCCAGACTGTCGGCTGTGATCCAGAGGCAGTAACACATGGGGTAGAGCTGCTACTGGCTCTTCCTGTGGCGTGTGGCTGTTTTGTGGCTGCATGGTACATAAGACTAGTAGAACCCAACCATGTTCCAGAAATTCAGATGGTCAATGCAAGAACAGAAATAGACCAGATTAGTCCATAATAAACCAGGGGGAAAAATCATGACTTTATCAATACCATTTGCCATATATGGGTTTCTATTGTCAATATATTTGGTGCCAGCTGAGGGAGCAGGCATGGGGATGGGGACAATGAGAAATGAGTGTCTTTGGTGGTGGGAACACATGTGGTGGGATTTGTGTTGGATGATGAAATCACTTGATCACTTGCTTGACATCCCTTAGTTATTCATCGATTTGCTTGAGCGGGCACCAGTAACATTTCCATTTGACCCTATCACATGCCAGTGTAGCCTAATGGCGTCTAGTTGCTTCAGGAATACAAAGAATCTCAAAGTGTTTGTTCAGGGTCTTGACGAAGGAGTCTGACCATCTTGTAGGTGGGCAGCCACGTGATCTTTACACATCCCGTGGGATCCAGTCGGTAACAGATGATGAAATATAAAATAAAACTTAAAAATTCAGAAGATACAATTTTTTTTGCTTCTCTTCTTTTTGGGGCCACATGCAGTGGTGCCCAGATGTTACATTCAGCTTGGTGCTCGGGGCCATCTGAGACCAGGCGGTATTGGGGATCAAAGCTAGATGATCTACATCTACATCTGACGTATGTACTGCAGAACCTTAGTTACCATTTTTTAAATTAGAAATTGCTTATTACCATTTATCTGTAAATTATAATCTAAAAATAATTCAGGCTGTACTATTGAATAAATTTTCTCTTTCAATGATATATGACCTACTTATTGTCCACATTTCAAATGTTCTATAGCCATAAAACCATACCTTGACTAAAATATTGTAAAATATGTCCATTTTCAATTTGATTGCATTGAGAAAACTCTGCAGAGACAGGGCTTAATATAGCTGTAAAATTAAATTTACTTTTTAACTTTAAAATTTCAGATTATTATAAATTCCCATGCAACTACAAAATACAATGCAAAGGTGTCTAGAGAGAATACAGCAGGTCAGATGCTTGCCTTGAAACTACTTGAGTTCAATCCCTAGTACTCCATACGGTCCCTTGAGTGTTGTCAAGAATTGTCCCTGAGTGCTGAGCCAGGAGGATACCCTGAGCACACCCCTGAGGTATGGCCTCCCAGAAAAAGCAACAAGAAAGAAAATGATACAGAGGGGTGCCCTACTCTTCCAATTCTTCTCGTAAGTCATTTTATAAACCTGTGATACTCACAAAATTGGCATTGAGGCCATCTGTTGACCCTATTCACCTGTTTTATGTGCACTTCTATGAATTATATGTTTGTAGTTCTGTGAAATTGTGTCATTAGTATAGATTCCTGTGTCCTTTTGACAGCCACAGAAAAGGTTCCATGAACTCTGTCCAATTTTATATTAATATTTTCCTTTGTGGAGTAGCATTTTCACGCTTCTTCTTAAATGATACTTCTGGGAAGTTTAAAATCGCATATATTACTTACTTTTGTGGCCTTCATTGTATTTCTGTTGATATTAATGTTTTTATCTTTGTTGGGAGTAATCAAAAAGCGTATTTTCATCAAATTCTGGGTTCTCCTTATTGTAAATGGTGTATTTTGTTTTCTGAATCAGTTTGCTTAGAAAGGAATGAGAGTACAGAAACTTTCATAATTATTTCAGAAGAGTAACGCCATTCCAGCCTCCTCCCACTGCCGGCTCCTCTTGTGTTTCAGTCGGTTTCTCAGTAAGAATACCTTTGTATTCTGTCCACGAAGGAGACTTCATAAGGTGAGGCAGCGGGAGGAGTCTAGCAACAGCTGCCAGTTATACTCAGTACACTGGTTTGAGACTAATTAAATGGATCATATTTATCTGATATTTTCCCCCTTGGGAGATTCAGAAACTTTTTTTTTCAATTTAATCTTCAAAAAAGAAACCAGCTCAGTTAGCTTATGATAGAAGAAGCAGGACACAAGGACAGTTCAGAGCAGATTAGAACTGAGGTACAGATAATACTATTTTCAATTAAAATTGCCTAGGGAAATTAGGTAGGCAGAGAACAATTACCTGGGTTGGCACTTCGCCAGTTTTCTGAAATGAAGACCCTGCTTGAAAGTGCTAAGGGATCTCTGACGAACACAAGGCAGCTAAAGGCCTTCAGGGTCAGACCTGACCAGAAGTGGGTTTGAGTATTCTGCCTGCAGTGTGTTGTGATTTTTAAGTTATATTTGGGGCTGAAAAAATATCTAATGGATCAAACCTGAAAAAGGACACAGAGAGATGCTGAAGAGCATCTTCAAGGCGAGGTCTTGGTTACTCACTTCCTTCAGGAACCCTGGGCTGGGATGCATAATTTTCCTTGCTAGACTTTGCAGGACTGTAAAGTCACACACACACAGTGATTGTGTGTGCACACGTGTGTTTGCACACGCGTGTGTTTGTGCCTGCGTGCATGCATGTGCACTCATGTGCATTTCTCTCTTTATATTTTATAAAAGAAACAATTCCACTTATTTAAATAAAATGAAGGTTTATGTGAAACATTTATGCAAAACATGAAGTGAGATGTCTAATACAAAATAATAAACACATAAGGACATGCAAGATATGTCAGATGTACAAGTATTTAAAGATATTAGAATATATCATAAACATAGGGCTCTTTATAGTTAAATATATGTTTCAGTAATTTGTGCTATATGAACTCCTGAACAGGTTAGCTGGTGTGTATCATAGGACAATATAGAGAACTGATGGGATTATAGTTCTTATCTCTGATCTCCTAAAGCATAGAGCCCTGACATGGTTACAATTTTTAGCCAGAACCTTGCAAATACCTAGAAATATCAGGAGTAAATGGCACCAGACATTTGAGCGTAACCAACCTCCTTAAATAAATGAATCATTGAAGGCAAATGAGCCTTTTATGCAAATGCCGAGATGTAACACTGTGGCCCTCACCCCAGCTCTCTCCACTGATCTGTTCCTGTAAGTGCTAAGTTGGAGTCTTTGCTGCTTATGGCTGGGGCCCCCTAGTACAAATTTCCCCCTGCCTGGGCTGGATGGAAGTGATGGATGGCATTCAAGGGTATCAAACTAGGCTTTTCTTTCCGTGTACCTAGGGGAAAGACACTTTCTTCTCTGCAATAGGAAAGAAAGGCAGTCAGTGAGTTTTGTTTCTAGTGTTAGTTCTTGCTTTGTTATTATCTTTTAAAAATCTCTCATTGCCTAAATAAAGGACAGTAGTAAGGGATTTTGGAAGAGTGAAAAGAAAAAGAATGACTCAATTACATTTTACTTTTCTTTCCTTCCAGAGAAAGACAGTGGGTAGAAGAGTGTCTGGACTATTTTCTTCCCTAATGAGGGCTTTATAGATTTTGTTGGGCAAGGCTGCTGTTAGTACAAAGGGTGTTTTTCTGAAAATTTTAGAAGCATTCCTCTTGGCAGGGGGACAGCCCCACTCATCTGTTGACCTTGGAGATAAGGCAGATCTGTTTGAGTGCAGTGCATATGCACCTGGTCACCACCGTGTGCTATAAATCAGTACCCAGCGCCACCCAGCTTCACTGTTTGGAGCACAACTGGGCCACAGGCAAGATTAGTTCTCAAGGGATGGCACGTGGAGCCAGGTCATCAGGCCTTGAGTTCCTGCCCCTTGGTTGCTTGCCCAGTGACTCTGGATCAGTGGCACTCCTACTCTTTATCACAGTTCCTTATTGTTAACACGTTGATGTTTATTATTGAGATTCAATAAGTGAACACTGAGGGTAGCAGCAAGACAGGGTTGTTTCTCATTAATTGATCATTACTGCGGTCATTATTGGCTTTGATTCTTCTGAATCTCCTAGATACTTTTACTTTCTAACCAAATGTTATTTATTTGTTTTACAATATTTGGGGCTTATTTTATTTATAGGGGCCACAGACAGCGGTACTAGGGTAGGCCGGGCTACCAGACTCATTATACTCAATCTTTGGTGTGGCACAGTCAGTTCAGTGGTTGGAACATAGCAGTACTTGTGGCCACTAGGTTCACACTCGGTGATGCTCATGAGCCATTAGGGCCACTCTTGGTGGTTCTGGTGGTGGGAGCATGTGCTAAAGATTATAATCAGGGCCTCCTGTGTGTAAGGTATTTTTTGTTCCACCCATTTGAATCACATTCCCGGCCTCAAACATGTTTTTGAAGGTACATTTCTTAAAAATTCCCACATTTTAGTTTTTCTATCTGAAGAAAAATCTTAATGTGGCCTGTACATGTGGATATACTAATGATGTCTTTAATTCCCTTTAGCCTTTTCCTTAAGATACTAGTGAGGTTATTCATATGTTACGTCTATGTAACTTTGAATAGGTGAGTTGAGTGGAAAAAAAATTGTTGAATTAGTTGATATCTTGACGGCGAGACTTCTTGGTCAGACTTCTTCGTCAAGACCCTGAATAAACAGTTCGAGGCTCTTCGCATTCCTGAAACAACCAGATGCCATTGGGCTACACTAGCACGTGATAGGGCCATGTGGAAATGTTACTGGCTCCCGCTCGAGGAAATCGATGAACAACGGAATGTCAAGTAATCTAGTGATCTAGTTGATATCTTGGGGAAAATTTAAAAAGTTTCAGTCCATGAAGTTATTTGGATTCTTATTTAGAAAAGAAAGGGGTTTTGTTGGGACAGGCGTGACAGTACAGCAGGCAGGCATTTGCCTTGCACATGGCCAGCCTGGGTTTGGTCCCTGGCATCCCATATGGTCCCTCAAGCACTGCTAGGAGTAATTCCTTACTGCAGAGCCACCCCTGAGCATTGCCAGGTGTTACCAAAATGAAAAAAAAAAGACAAGGCAGGGTTTTTTTTTTTTTTTGTTTTTTTTTTTTTTTTTAAAGACAGGGTTTTTATCTGCAGGGAAACCCTGGGGCACGCCGCACAAAATCTGGGAGCAGGGTCTGGGATTCCCTTCTTCCCCCAGGGGATTGGCAACCTGTGGATGGAGAAAGACTCATTATTAAAGGCTGGAAAACAATCTATCATGCCAACAAGTCCTCCAAGAAGGTCTGGGTGGCCATATTAGTATCTGAGAATATAGATTTCAGGCTGAAAAATGTAAGAACGGACAGCGAAGACCATTTCTTAATAATCAAGGGATATTTATATCAGGAAGAAATTACACTCCAAACATATACGCACCCAATGAGGGATCAGCAAAATATTTAAAAAACTATTAATAAATTTCAATGAAGACATTGATAGCAACACAATTGTAGTTAGAGACTTCAACATGCTCTGTCACCTCTTGATAGATTGAGATTGAAACAGCAAGAAAATACTGACTCTGAAGGAAGAAATGGAAAAGAGAGGACTTGTAGATATCTACACGACTTTTCATCCCCAGAAAGCCGATTACACATTTCACCAGTGCACATGGAACATTCTCTAAGATAGAACACATTTGGGGCCACAAAGCAAACCTCCATCAAATCAAGAAGGCAGAAATTGTGTGAACTATTCTTTCAGATCATGATTCACTGAAAATCGAAGTTAATTGCCTAAAGAAATGGAGAATCAAATCAGACACCTGGAAGACAAACAGCTCACTGCTCAATGAGTGGGTCATAGAGGAAATCAAAGAAGAAATCTAAGGTCTCCTGGAAAAAAAATGAGAATGAAAACACAAGCTTAGAGTATGAGTGGCATTCAGCAAAGCAGTGTAAGGGGAAAGTTTTTAACTCTGCAAGAATTCATCAGGAAGGAAGAAAGGATCCACATAAGTACTTTGACTTTTTCTAAGTTTAAGGTCTTAGAAAATGACCAACAAAGGGAGGCCAACTCAGGCAGGAAGAATGGAATAAAACTTAAGCAAGAAATCAGTGAGCTGGAATCCCCAAAAACAATCCAAAGGATGAATGAAACCAAGAGCTGGTTCTTTGAAAAAATAACAAGATAGACAAACCACTTGCAGGACTCAGAAAGAAAGGGGAGAGAGAGAGAACCCTAATAACCGAATCAGAAGTGTAAAGGGGGGCATCACAACAAAACCACAGAGATTCAAAAGATCATCAGAAATTACTTTGAGAGAACCTAGAAAAAATGGACAGATTCCTATAAATTCCCGAGGCTGAACCAAGAAGAGTTGGAATACCTGAACAAACCTAACATATTGAGGAAATTGAAATGACATCAAAAGTCTTCCCAGACAGAAAAGCCCAGATCCAGAGGGTTTCCCCTAGTTAATTCTTCCAACCCTTTAAAAAGGACCTACTGCCAGTCTTCAAGATTTTCCAGGATTTTGAAGAAACAGAAACTCTCCCAAATATTTTCTATGAGACACACCCTGATACCAAAATCAGACAGAGACATCACAAAAAAAGAAAATTATAGACCAGTATTTCTGATGAACACAGAAACAAAGATCTTCAACAAAATAAAGAAATAAAATCCAAAGACTCATCAGAAAGATCATACACCATGACCAGTAGGATTCATCACAGGGATGCAAGGATGGTTTAATATTCACAAGTTAATCAACATAATACATCATATCAATAAAAGAAAAAATAAAATCTATATGCTCATATCAATAGATGTTAGGAAAATGAAGTCATGACATTTGTCTATAAATGGATGGACACGGACTGTATCATGTTGAGTGAAGTTAGTCAAAGAACAGGTATAGAATATAGAATGACTGCATTTATTTGTGGGATATAAAATAATGTTGAGACTAATATCCAAAGCCAGGCAACAAAAGGGGTAAGAGGTAGGAAGGGGTAAGGGTATGGGTCAATGGTAGGAATCTACCACAAATGTCTGGGGGACGGAGGTTAAATATGATAGAGAAGAGACCAGTTTGCCAACAACAGTTGGAGATGGTAATGCCAGACTAGAACTGTGTATTGAAAGTAGTCCTCAGTGTCTGTATTGTAAAACACAACTCATGAGGGAGGGAGAAAGTGAGAGAGAAATACAGAGAGAGACAGAGAGAGAAGAAAAATGAATAGCATATTATTTTACAATACCTAGTCTCATGTTTAAGCTTTTCAGTATTCTCTTGGCCAGTTTTGCTTGTGCCATGAGTGGAGACGAACTCGCGGATGGATTGCTAGCCTTTGCATGTGTGCAGGCAGCATTCTAAGAAAGCTCCAAGACTCCCACCTGCTGGTTCATGCCCTGTGAAATCTCCATGAGTGGGAGTCTGATGACATGCCACTCTTGTAACTGGGGCATATTCTTTGATAAAATTGACTTCAAAATTAGGTAGCAAGTAAGTCACTTGCCTTGCATGTGCTGATCTCTTGCAACATTCATGGTGATCACCACTGAATGCTACCGGTAGTTATGAGTGGAGTCAGGAGTAAGTCCTGAGTACCCCCAGTAGGGCCTCAAAACAAACAACAAAAGAAACAAAAACAAATGTCTTTTTTTGTTGTTGGGGGAGGATGGAGGTATCTTCTTGTATACTTTCTTGTTCTCGATTCTCAACAGGCACCAGTAACATTCCTATGCCTTTTTATGAGCCATCTGCTTGCCCAAGAACAGAAGAGCCTCAAACATTCATTCAGATCATGAAATGAGATCTAATTGTTACTGGTTTGGCATATCAAATACGGTACTTCCAGGCTCTGCCCTGTTGTGGGATACCTCAGTACTAGGCTCTCTGTGATTTACTGATGAATGTGAGAGCTTTCTTTTCTTTTGGCTCTACGGGCTGTGGGTCTGGATGTTGAATGGTTGTTCTCTGGTGCTGGGGTTCTTCTGCTTCTCCTATTGATGTGGGCCAGGGTTAGAACCCGCCTTTCCTCCCCAACGCCTCATGATCAGCCAAGCTGGTGCAGCTCTGCCCGTGTATCTGTGTCTCTGTTCAAGCATACCTGGGATTGAAATAGCTCGCTGTAGGGTGGGACTGTCACCACAGGGCTTGAGATTGGCTCTTCTCTTGGGTGTAGCTCTGCGAGTTGTGGAGTCCGGATGTTGAAAATGGCTGCCCTCAGCTGCAGTTCTTTCTTCTCGTTGGGGTATTTCTAATAAACAGTGCCTTTAAAAGGAACTGAGAGAAGGCAGGAAGCTCTGCAGAGGTGAGTCTCCATCACTTTTTGAAGATTGGTGGGGCTGTGACTAAGGTATGATGGCCTATAAGATTATCCTAGCTGTCAGTCATCAAGAAATAGGCCCTTAGACCTATCAGTGCAAAAGTGAGGTTGGCATGAATGTGCAAGGTATTATTCTTTAATGACTAGAAAAGAAGTATAACAGGCCTCCCCCTCCCACATTCTCTTTCTCTTCCTTCCTTCCTTCCTTCCTTCCTTCCTTCCTTCCTTCCTTCCTTCTTTCTCCTTCCTTCTTTTCCTCCTTCCCTTCCCTCCCTTCCTTCCTTCCTTCCTTCCTTCCTTCCTTCCTCCCTTCCCTCCCTCCCTCCCCCCCTCCTCCCTCCCCTCCCTCCCTCCCTCCCTCCCCCTCCCTCCCTCCCTCCCTCCCTCCCTCCCCCCCCCCCTCCCTCGTGCTGGGGATGCTCCTGACTGTGCTGCTGGCAACACTCCAGGGAGCATATCAGCTTTCAGTGATCAAACCCATGTCAGCTGTTTGTAAACAAAATGCTTTACCACTGTACTATCTTTTTGGCCCCCTGACAAACATTTTGATTTTCAGCCTCTGAGACTTACCAGCTCTGAACACAGAGATTGGAGTAAGCCCTGAAAACAACCATATGTGTCCCCAAAAACAAAAAAAAAAATATTCTGACTTGTTATCATGCAAGTTAACAAATGTATGCTGTATGCTGTTTTAAGTCACTGAGTGTGTGGCAGTTTGTTAGAAAACCTGCACATGAGGGAAGCCTGGCAAGGGAATGTAGGTGGGTAATTAAGAAACTATCACCATTATTTTGAGGCAAACAATGCATAAAAATAACAGTAAAAGCTTCTATGAATCAACCAGGTGCCATTGAGCTACAATGGTACGTGATAGGGTCCAATGGAAATGATACTGGCGCCCACTGGAGCAGATCGATGAATAACGGGATTCAAGTGATCAAAAAAGCCTTAGGTGTACATTTTAGAGACACCTAACCACAATAGTGACAGATAGAGGAACTATAACTTTTCTGGGCAGAGTTTAGAGCGTTTTCTCAACGTGACAGTTTTAGACATAGGGAGGAGCAAACAAGTGGTTAAATTGCTCTCTTGTAGACGATTATTGCATGAGAGTCAAAGAAAACTACACAGAATTAAAAGAATCCGCATCTTGCCAGGCGTATGGATGACTGTGCCCTTGATACAGGTTTCATGAACTCTTGAGAGGGAAGTGGGATTGCGGAACAGAGGTAAGGGAATTTTCTGGGTGGAGGTAGGAACTGTGAGGAATTTTCAGCTGGACAGCTGCCTCTCAGCTAAATTTCTATGACACTCTGTGTTCATATTGATGAATCTTCCAGCCTTCAGAGGGGCTGAAGTTAGAAATGTGCATGAATCTCCTATTTGGAAAGATTTCCCAGGCCATGTACACACATGTCTGTATCATATTAGGCCTGGCCCATCTCCTCTAGAATGCAGCCTGCAGGAATCAAAGTGTTTAAGTAGTTGGGGAAGCTGAGAGAACCTGCGCTTAGGGAAGATCCAGGTTTGTGTTTGCTATGTTCGCTGTGCCTGTCCTCAGTGTTTAGAACATTGTCTATCATACAGTGGGAGCTCAGTAAATATTTGTTGAGTGATGCTGAAGATACATAACCTGCCACATGTGATAATATCCATTGGAACGTTATTGATGTTCCTAAGATCCGGTTACTTTTATGGTACCATATTGTGACATGGTACTATTTGGCTAACACAGTGACTTTTGGGCTCAGCCTTTTCCCTTTTTAACTCATAGCTCCATCTGAGCTCTGTTTGGGAAATTATTAACTATGGACGAGATCAAACTTGGAATCTGTCTCTGGCTAGTGTGATCCTGGAATTCTTCCATCTCTTATCCATTTCTGAGATGGATTCTAGCATCACCTGGATTGCACAGGGTGGCTATGGCTTCAGAGAGGTGCAGGGAGAAACCTGAGACCACGCAGCTGTTTTCCTGACTGCCAGGCCTTTGCCATAGTTGGGCTTGATCCTTGCAGAGATCCTGCAACCAGCAGTATCAGCCTCATCTGGGAGATGGCTAATGTGCTGGACTCCCCAGTTTCCCTACAGATCTGTTAGAGACTGAAGTTTTAAGCATTTTCTTTGGTGTTTATAACTCCCCAGTTTCCCTACAGATCTATTAGAGACTGAAGTTTTAAGCATATTCTTTGGTGTTTTATATCAGTGTTTCTCAACTGTGCCTTTTGGCAGCCCCTAGGGACTCTGTATATTATGAGGGGGACATGGAGGGACATTGTGTAAATGGGGGGTGAGGCACAGCGTGAGAATGGAGGACTGTTGTAATGGAATTTGCTTCATCACACAAAAAACATTCTTAAGCAAGAAAGCAGGAGATCTAATGATTTACCATGAAGATGGACCACAACGAGGCTATCACCTGAAACTGTAGCTCTAAGCAGAGCTGCAGAGCACTTTTTATAGGTGTTTCCTATCAGTCATGGTAGTGATGAAGCAAAAGAACACAAGAATAGAGTTTTTCAATTGTTACTTTACTGCAGTCTGCTGAGATACCTTGAGGCAGGGCAGGCACAGCACGGAAACAAGAGGGGACCCTGGTTGCTGAGAGTCTTTTGTTGTAGGTCCCGTGTAGACATCTGTTAATTTGCCATCGCTCTCCCCTCCCCCTACAGTCATAGATGGGTTTGAGTTCTTCTGTTCTGTTTAAAGTGTATCTTACGATTTATGATCTGTTCACCTCTGCTCGGTTCCCAGAACGGGGCATGCAGGACTCCCATCTCTGACCTGTCCTGTATTACCTGCTCATGTTTCCAACTTTCTTATCATTATAACAGTACATTAAAAAGAGGCATTTCTTAATTCACATGGTAGAGGGAATGAAGAGCAAAAGCCGCAATTTAACCTTTTACATATCACAGAAGCAGGGTCCATGGGAAAGAAACAAGATCAGAAGTGTCCCATGATTGGGAGAGTTTGAGAAACACTGACTTATATGCATGGTAAAATTTGAGAAACATTGTTCTGCTCCCCTACACTATAAATAGGTTGTATATTAATTAGCCACTGAGTTTGGTCAAACTTGTCTTTCACTTGAACTACTTATTTGTCTTTCCTCTTAGAAATATATTAACGAGTGATCTCTGGCACAGAGGTGAGACTTCAGGAATGAGAGGCATATTCATTAAGTTTTAATAATCACCTGCCTAGGGACAGCAGCACATCTTGGTAGCTGACAGCTTATAGAATCACCACAACTCTCTTATATACCAACTGCATCAAAAAATAACATAGTTTTTTTTGCACTAGAAAGCATTCCACATATTTAGCATAGGATATACAGGTGATTGGAAGGAGACAAACAGTTAAGAGCCAGACCAGCAGGGGGTGCTCTCTAGGTGAGGTGAGAAATAAACAAAAGAATGTGTGACAGTTTGCAAATTCAACCTTCCTGACTAGCCCAAGATGACAAGATCTTCTCAGCTTTGGAGAAACAGAAATACAAGAAAAACCTGTTTTCTGTCTGTACTCCAAGCAGTGCCCATTAGATTCCATCTTGGACTAGCTACAGCCAATAAGGAGATGTGGCACAGGGAAATGACCTAGGATAGTAGAGTCTGTGTTTCTGCATCGTGAAAACAGTCACCAGGGAAGTCCCCATCCTACCTCTATTGGGAGACAGCCTGCCCAAAAACCCTGTGTATCTGTCAACAGGCAGTATTCATCAGCCCTTAGCCCTTTGATCTGTTTCCCGCCAATAGAAATATCTGCCTAAAAATAAATTATGATAACGATGGCAATACACTACATGAGTATAATAAGTAGATACTATATTTATAGAAATAACTATATAGTTATCTACTTAAGTTCAATAGAAAAATGGTACCACTTTTCCTAAGTAGAAGTACTAATGTGTTTGCACTGCACATTATATCTCCATGAACCCTTGTAAAATAGCACATTATATGTAAACTTTATCATTAATAATAAACCGCAAAAAACTGTTAAGTTTCTTTCCACGGGCCATTGGTGAGAGTTTGTTCCACTTTGAAAAACACTCTGATTTTAAAAGTGGCAACAAAGTCTTCCCACCCCTCACCCCCAGCATGGGGTTACACAGTGTCCCATCAATAGGGGAATTTGTCTCACCCTTCTTAGAATCTGGGCCCCACTCCATGTCCTGTATTGCCCACTGCAATGTTAGGAAATACGACAGAGCAAAGACCTGAAAAGTGCTTGAACTGCGAGACTGACTCATTAGTAATTCTTGGAATCATGAGACCAGCATGTGAACCAAAATAAATGGTTATTGATCGAAGTCACAAAGGTATGAGGTGGATTATTATTTGTACAAATTCACTGCTGTGATTATTCTCTCTCTTTTTTTTATAAAAAAAAGCCTTTGATTATCTTGATGCTGTGCGGGTAGCTACCCGCATGGCGGAGCCTGGCAAGCTACCCGTGTCATATTTGATATGCCAAATACCAGTAACAATTATATACCTCATTCCCATGACCTGATGGAATGGTTTGAGGCTCTTTATGTTCCTGGAGCAAGCAGGTTCCCTTGGACTCTACTTGCATGAGACAGGTCATATGGAGATGTTACTGGTGCCCGCTCGAGCAAATCGAAGATGAACGGGAAGACAGTGATACAGTGATATCTTGATGCCATTGGGCTACACTGGCACGTGATAGGGTCAAATGGAAATGTTACTAGCGTCCGCTCGAGCAAATCATATGAATAACGGATGCCAAGTGATCAAGTGATTAAGTGATTATTCTCTAATATTTGTTTGTTTGCAAAGCAGTAGTTAATTGTCAAATTTAGTTGATCAGAGTTAAGTGACCTTTGTTTTTGTAGTTTTTTCCTAGTTATTCTTCTCTTGACAATAAATTCCCAGTTTGAATCTTTCGGAGAGGGTTTTACTTGCCGACCCCTTTGAGTCCATCCTTGTCATTATTAAAATAACAGAAATCTGGTAATGACAGCTCAAATATTTGTAAAGCTTTCGTTTTTCTTTTTTCTTGCAATAAAAAAACCTTCACAGTTGGCTAAAGCTCCATATTGCCTTAAAATAAGATTGTATCTTAGAGTGTGGCAGCTGGCTTTGATAATCAAGTGTAGTTTGATGGTACTTGCTTGTAGGATTTGGAGGCAGTTCCATGAGTGTTCTCTTTGTTGAGGGTAAAATTAAACTGTGAATTCCCCCATTACAAGGAATCCCATGGAGAATTAACAATAGTAATTTTTTTTCACAAAAATGTAAATATTCACCACTCACTGTGTTTCTTTGAAGAATGTGGGTAAGTGTTTTGTCACTTTTGTCATTTTGAAAGAGGAGTATGAATAACTATTTTGTCATTTTGCTCAACTGGCAAAATCACTGAAATGCAGCCTTTTCACTTAACTGCTTTAGTAAAATATAATTTGTATATTGTAAAAGTCATCCACGTAAGATGTCTGATTCAGGGACTAGAGAGAAGCTTAAAAAATGGGGTTCTTAAGTTTGCATGTTGGAGTTCTGAAGCTAGTTCTTAGCAATAAAAATCAAAGAAGAATTCAAAATAGAAGTCAAGGGTTTTGTATGTTAAGTGAATTTGAACAGTTGGACAGCCATGTACCCTAATCTGAATTTTATGATTCCTAAGGAAAAATTTCTGCAAAAACTAGTAACAATTATGGACCTCAGTTCCATGACCTGAAGAATGGTTTGGGGCTCTTCCTGTCCCTGGAGCAAACAGATGCCCTTAGGTTACACTTGCTTGTGACAGGACTAATGGAGATGTTACTAGTGCCCACTCAGCAAATCGATGAACAATGGGAAGACAGTCATACAGTGACAGTGAGACAAGCAGTCACTCGGCCTGTATTCCATGGCTTCCATCTTATATACTGTCAGTCATTGTAGATTTGCCTGTCTTTGTACATTTATCATAGAAGACACCTACAGTGTGCTGTCTTTTCTGAAGAACTACTTTCACTTGCTGTGTTTTGGAGGTTGCTCCCAAGAAGTGCTCTGGTGGTGTTTGGGATGCTGTAGTGTACCAAGGTTTGACTTTAGTTTCTAGCGCATGCACATAACCTGCCCCCTGGGATGCTGCATATTCTCCCTGTCTTCAGTGTGTTTGCTTAATGTTTTACCCATTTGCCTCATTTGTCTATGTTGTATCCTTTTATATAGCTAAATAATATTCTAGCACTTGAAAAGTTTTTATTTTGTTTATCTTTTAATCAGGGGCTGGGCATTGGATTAGTGGCCACATTTTGATCTCTATGCTCTGTAAAAGTACACCCAATTCTTTGCACGGACATATGTTTTAATTTTCCATTGTACATACTTAGGAGTGGAATTCCACCAAGTCCGTCATTTACAAGTTTAGTGGAATTATCATATGGTAATTCAAGTTTAATCATTGAGAAATCATCCCATTGAATAGTCTTGGCACTCTTATGAATGAAAAACAGCTTTTGTTTACTCCTACAATAATAGAATTTGGGAATAGAGGATTTCATTAGTTGATTAAGTTTTCTTCTTTTACTGAAAAAATGTGATATACCAAATATTTACACAAAGAAGTCTGCAACAGGTTAAAAAGAACTATATATAGACACATGCATTCAATTGTAGACATACTATTTTGCCCAAGATTTCATTTATAACCCTCAACACCTCGAGTAATATTAGAACGGAAGATCTAGTAGGTCAGGACCTTCATCCACATATTACTATGAGGCCCAAGTCGGTTACATTAGCTTGTAGCTAAATAGTTCATGGCCAAGCTGAATTGTTCATGACCAGGCTGTTTATATCCTTCACTTATCTGTAGTTTGTATTTCAATATTGGCTATCCCAAATGTTGTGATATCCTAACTTTGTACCAAATTAGAAAGGCTTATGTGGCAGTGCATCAGAGAGTCATTAGGGAGTAAGAGAAAGAAAAGAAAAACATGTGTCTAGTCTTTAGGTCTTTGCAAACAAAAAGAGTTGGGCAGCACGTGGTTACTCAACATGATGAGGCTATTACAGCCAGCAAGGTCATTAATCACTGGGTCTTTTTGGAGCTCAGCCTGTTTCACAGCCCCAAGAGGTATAAAACAGTTATATATATAGTTTAACAATCCAGTTCTAGCTAGGCCACTTATTTAATCTTTCCACAAAGATTTATTGAACACCTATCTGCTAAGCATAGTTCTATGTGCCGGGATCTCCATAATTCCTCTCATCATGTAATTCAGATCTCACATGAAGACATTACAACAAATGTGAATATAATGTGGAAAGTGCTTTGAAGAAGGAGCAGCATGAAGACCAAATACGGGTCAGGGATCTTGTGTTTAGTAACTTGGAGTGATTCTGGTTTCTCAGTGTGTGGGTTTGTGTGCGTCTGTGACTGTGTGTGTATGTGTGTTTTGTTTTGTTTTGGGTTGACATACAGTAGCTTACTCATATCTCTGTGCAAAAGGATCACTCCTGGTGGGCTTGGGGAACCATGTGGGATTCTGCATGTGAGACAGGGGCCCTCTCCACAGTACTATCTTCAGACCCCGATTCCTCAGTTTTTTTAGAAGCGAATGATGACAGCTTATCCATCATACATAGTTTTCATAATTAGTAAAGATAGTGGTACATTATTTAGAGTCTCTGCCATAGTAAATATTCACTAAATCAGTAACGTATGTTATTTGATTCTGTATTTTCTTTAATTCTACACTTCATAAGTGGAGTGTTTCTTTTTTTATAGTGCGTATAGGATTATTAAATACAACTGCAATCTCATTATAATACTGCATTATGATTCTAGGTCAGATTTCAATGCAAATGACTCTTTTCATATCTTTTCAATACCAGAAATCCAACACATCAGAGGAGATATGTGAATAAACAATTTGTTAACATAAAGTACAAAAGCACACATCAAAACAAGTGACCTTTTTGTCGCTAGTTTCAATTCTGTAGCAAATCTTTCCTGTCCAGCATTGTTCTTCTTTGAAAGGCTTTTGATAATAATGTTCACTAAGAACATTTGTCTATGAATTCAAGAAGGAATGCCTATATTCTTGAAGATTTTGGATACCCTTATTGCTTCATTTTTTTTAAAATTGGTTTTATAGGTTAAACGGTTGAATATAAGATTAGCAGTTTTGTGGTAAGGACACACAGACCCTTTAGATTCAGTGCAGTATTTCCCTCATCCACTTAGAAACCAATGTCACTAATTTACTAATGCATGTTTTCTGTGTGGTTTTAAAAGCTATTACTAGTTGTGAGGTTCAAGTGCAAAGGGCTGTTCCTCCCATGTTAATTCTGTAAGTGCTTTGCATTGATTTCTTTCTTTTCTGTCTGCTTGTTTCCCAGTGGCTGACACCGTGAGACTAAGGGGACTTCATTTGCTGTTGGCCCAGAGCCTCCTGGTGAGTACTTTGTACCTTATGGTAGTTATTAGTCGTGCAGTTCTAAAACATTAGCTGTCAGATTAACCTCTTCACTACACCACCTAAGATGTCTCTTAAAACCAAATCACTCTTGGGGCCATAGCGATAGTACAGTGGGTAGGTTGTTGTTTGTCTTGCCTGCAGCTGACCTGGATTTGATCCCCGAGTCCCATATGATTCCGTGAGCCCCACCAGGAGTAATTCCTGATTGCAGAGCCAGGAGTAACCCTGGAGTATTTCTGGATATGGGCACTCCAAAACCCAGCAATTCACTCGGAATGTGGCTTAGTGATAGGGCATAAGTGTAGCGTATGTGAGACTTGGTTTTAGTCCAAGCACTATAACCCTAACAGCAAAACAAGTGATTTAACCCATCTTTTCTTTGGTGTGTTGGAACAATAAACTGGCATCAAGCTTTTCAGTTCTGTCCACTTTGGTCTCTCCCCTTTTTTTGGTTTGAGTTTCTCCTGAGTAAGCATGGTTTGTTATTTATGTTATTATTTTTGGTCTGAAGGAATGCATGTGACGTGTTGTTTAACTCACTGAAGATTAAACATTTTCCCATGTATAAAATATTGCAACTGTTAGGTAGAATTTACCTTCTATTTTGTTGGAATTATTTGCAGAGATAATATAAATAACATTTCCAATGTGTCTCCAAAATTCCATGGTACAGCCCTTTAAAGACATGCTAATCTGGGAATGAGAAGTTTCTTTCTTTTTTATAGCTAGCTCTTTATAAATTATAACTTGTCCATGCCTCTTTATTCTAAAACCAGAATTTTAGTGAATGTGATTTTTATTTCCTGACACTTTTTTTTTTCAAGTTGCTATTTTTCTAAGTGTTGCAATAAGGTGAAAAAGAAAGAAGAAAAGAAATGAAATTGGTCTGGTATCATTTTTGACCTCATGGGCTAAGTAATCATTTCCCTTTCATCTCGTAGGTGAACTTCAGCTCCCTGGTGTTTCAAACCAGTTTCTTTACCAGGTTACATATCACATTATTTTTTCCGTTTTTTTTTTTTTCAGCAAGGTCTATGACATTTCTGTGAAGGGAGGGAAGAACTGTGAAGCCTGACACTTTTTAAGTATTTAGTGATTAAATACTTAAAATACTAGATCAATAGTTTAGTGATTAAATAGATCATTAAATAGTTTAGTGATCAATAGTTTAGTGATTAAACAGAGATATCAAGAAAGTAGATTTATTATTGAATGTTTTTATTTTATAACTGCTCTCTAAGGGGACTTATAAACCATGTCTGAGCAAGCAAGCCAGAGTGGGGCTGAAGGATCCTGAGTAATTCTCATGGGACATTAAATCAGTACAGACATGACATCAATCTTCATTATGTTTTCAGAACTATTTTCTCTGCTTAATTGTTGTCTTATCCTTTATAAAGAGGATTTCTTTATGAATTTTTTTAAATTAATTAATTTTTTAACAATTACAAAAATTTTCATATTTGGGTTTTGGCCATACAGTGTTCCAGCACCCATCCCTCCACCAGTGCCCACTGCCCACCACCAATGTCCCCCGATTCCCTCCCCCCCCTAGCCTGCCTCCGTGGCAGGCTCTTTATCTTTATGAGTTCTTTTGGAGGTTACACCTGGCAGTGCCTCAGGGCTCACTTCTGGTTCTGTATTCAGGGATCACTCCCGGTGTTGCTCAGGTGACTATATATGATGCCAGAGATCAAACTTGTTTGGCCCTGTGTAAGGCAAGCACCTTACCCACTGTATTATTTCTCTGGCCCCCATAAAAGATCATATCTTTCACCATCTCTATTATAAGTGATTACTATGAAATGTTATATCACTTGATCACTTGACATCCCGTTATTCATTGATTTGCTTAAGCAGGTGCTAGTAATATTTCCTTTTGACCCTATCACATGCCAGTGTAGCCCAATGGCATCTGGTTGTTTCAAATATACAAAGAGCCTCAAACTGTTCATTCAGTGTCTTGACGAAGAAGTCCGACCATCTTGTAGGTGGGCGACCTGTATACATAGTGAAAATAGATACTAGGTTAAAGAGTCAAGCAGCAAAAATTAGTTTAGAATTTCTGTTTGTGACCAGAGAGATTGTACAGGAATTATGGCTCATTCCATGAATTCAATGCCTGATACCACATGGTCACTCAGGCATCACCTGGATCATTGAGTATCACAGGATGTGCTTTTAATGGTCCCTAAATAGTGCTGGCTTGACCCAGGTAAACTCTAGCACCTTAGGGTCCTAACAACACTGCATCACTGGCTCCTCAGGTTAAACCCCCTGGCCTCAGGGCCCATAGTGACCAGGAGGGTCCCTCTACTCTCTGGCCACTGCTTAGAAGCAACTAAATGAAAGTTAAATAATTAACAAAATAGAAGTTGTTTGATATTTTAAGACTGAAGGGAAAATTATCAATACGAAGTGGTAAAAATGATTTGATTGTTTTACCTTGATTAAAAAACATTGAATAAATGGAAAATTACATTTGAAAATACTGATTTTCAAATGAAAATGTAAGTAATCAATTTTATTTCATTTCATTTGAAGAGGATCCTATATATAGCTTGTGTGCTCCTCTTCCTTCCCTGAAGGACCTGATTGGACATCGTGATTACTAGGTTGATGACCTTTATCTTTACATTTCTACTCTAAATTCCCAAGTATAGAATTCTTGGATATCATGTATTGTTATTTTTTAAATTACTGTATGAAAAAAATCTGATTTAAAAATGTCTCCATAATCAAAACTGGAATCACCTAGACCATAGGACCAAAACTATTTGTTTTCTCTCAAATACCTGCTTTATTGCTTTGTGATTCTTAATCTGCAGCTCTGATTGTACTTTTGGCTTTTCAGATCTATTGCAACCATAATTTGTGCTCAGAATATTTTTTTTAATGGATAAAGGTATATTTTAGTTCTTGACTATTTATATCATAATCAACTTAGCTTCATATCAGTGTTAGACATCAATTCCTAAAGTAGAAAATGTTTTTATAGACAGCACCATGACTATGTTGGTTTGATTTATTCTTACTTTTCTATTTCTAGCTTCAGAATGAGTCTTGGTAGAGAGGAATTTATTAGTCTAGTCAAACTCAAGACTATCTTCAAGTTTCATAAATAGAAAGAAAACAACCTTGTACTCCTCTCTTATAGTTGGACGTGTCTCTGTTCTTGTTTTTATGGGGCCACATCTCTAGGTGCTGGATTTGCTTGAAGAGCATAGGGTCGCCTCTGGCTACGCTCAGCAAGATATGCTGTCTTTCAAAAAATTTACCTTGCATGGGATACGCTCTTCCTTTATGAATGACTTTGGTTCTTTGATTAAGTACTGATTGTGTAAAGAATAACACATACTTTACAGTGTTCTAAGTTGTATATATTATCCAATTTACTAAAACTACAGACTCTTAGGGCCAGATGAGAAGTTCATACTTTTAACAATGCCTTTTCTTCCTTTTTCTCTTTCCTTTGGAACCTTGTGTGTGATCTGGACTTCTTTCATACTTGGGACTGTTTATGTTAAATCTAACTTGTGTGCTAGGACTGTTGTGATGTTCCTCAGGAAAAAGGTACTTGTTTACTCAATTGGATAGAATAGATGAAACAGATATTTTAATCTTGATGTTATAGAATCTCCTCCCCATGGTTCAAAATTCTGTCTTTATGTTTTCTTAAGAGTATCTCAATGTATTACAAGAGTCTTTTATGACAAGAGGTGAGGACAATTGATAGAATGTTTGATATTTTTTAAATAAAAATCTTCCCATAATAAATATTATAAAGAAAAACAGTCCTTGCCTATTTTATAATGGAATTCGATTGACAGAGTCCGTTTTGGTTTTGTTCTTGGGTCATACCTGAATATGCTCAGAAATGACTCCTGGCAGTGCAGGGAGACTGACAGTATGTAATGCCAGGAATGGAAATCAGGTCGAGCAAGGATCCAGGGCCTCCACTCAGTCCCCAGCCTCCGGGCTCAGTGGGTGTGGCCCTGAGCTCCAGCCACCACAGCCAACCGCCGCAAGACAGACACTTCAGATCCAAGGCTCAGGCGCGCCTGCCACCGCGGTTTAATCTTTTGACTCAACGTATTTTAGCACCAGCTCCTTTCAGGATCTTTCTCACTTGTACACTTCAATGATCGTTCTATTTGCATCAAACTGGAGAGGTTTTGGGGAATGAGGAATTATGATCTCACACCAGGACTATTAAATAATCAGATAGATACATCATTCATTATTAGTATCCATAGGATAATCCATAAAGTGTAATAGAAGAGAGATTGGGAAATACAGGAACATAGACAAAGAGATAGAGAAGTAAAATGCTCCTGCAATGGGGGCAGGCAGGGTTTGGGTGGGCTTGTTTGGGAATTGTGTTGTGGGAATTGGCACTGGTGGAGGGATGGATTCTGGAACACTGTATTGTAGAGACCCAGTTATGAACATCCTTGTAATTCTATATATCACATGGTTTAATAAGGATTGGGGGAGATGAAGGAGAGACAGAGAGAAACAGAGAGAAAGGGAGCGAAGGAAGAAATGCCTGCTCTGGAGCTGGGAGAGGGGGAATGTGGGGACATTGGTGGTGGGAATGGGGCACTGGTGAAGGGATGGGTGCTGGAACAATATATGACTGAGACCCAAGTATGAACATCTTTGTAATGTTGTTCTCATGGTGGTAAAATAAGAAATTAAAAATAAATAAAAAATAAAAATTTTCTTTATGGAAAAAAAAAGAGATCAGGTCAGCCCATGTACAAGGAAAGCCCCTGCCTGATGTACTATCTCTTGAGCCCCAACTGACAGGCTCTTATGTTGAGACGTTCAGAAACACATGTAAAATGAAGAGATTTCTGCACAGGTGTTTTATGGAGGCAGTGCTCCCAGGAGGAAGTAATGAGTTGGAGAAGGAAAAAGACAAAGGCAAGAAGCAACACTGCGGGGTGATTCACAAAATTTGTGTCTTTACTAAGACCCAAAATATAGCTCTGCAGAAGAATTGCTCCTGAGTGAATGTTCCCTTTGATCAAGGCAGCTGACTTATGTGTCCTGCTTAAACTTTAATCATGAGATTCTGGGAAGGGGCTGTAAACTTGGGAATATTGTAGCTCTTGCATCCAACAGGTGAAGCAGCTCTAGATATTGAAGTTACTCACCTTAAGAAATTTGTGTTTCTCCTCTTATAAGCAAAGCACACAGAAGTCTCATTAAGGATAAATTGTTGGTCACGGAACAATTCAAAGAGACCCAGTGGTATCTGGACAGAATATTATATGTAGATATGTGCCTTCTCACTCACTTCCCCATGCCTGCAGGCTCATTTTCTATTCCTTGGGCCCTTTTTTAATGCACCTTAAGAACTTTCCAGAGTTGTACCAATTCAGTCTCTTCCCTTGAGAAGGAAATTAACTCCTGCTTAAGATAGCTAAAACCTAAATTATTGCTGATGTGAGATCCGCCGGTAATAATCAGTAAGTCTAATTTCTACTTTCAAAGTAGGAGTCAAAAAAAAATGGGAGTCAAAAATAAGGTTTGAAACTTCAAAATTCTCTGTAGGTGAATGTCATCATGGCAAGATTTCAGTGCCGAGGAGGACACCTCTCCCAATAATCAATGCCCCCAAATTAGACTCACAAGGATGTTTGCCTGTTTCTTACATATACATCTATTTGAAGTCTCTTTTCCTATTACTTTTACTTTTAAGTATTTTGTTTCAATGGAATTTAAGGGAAGTAATGTCGCTTCTTGGATGTGTTCATTATGACGTAAAAAGTGAAATCTGAATTTTTTTCATTTAAGTAATAACTAAATAATAATAACATCATTAAGAGTTTAATTTCTAATTTGTTGTATATTTTCTCCAGAAACAAAATATCATTTCAGACAAGTTATATTTCAGGTTGTCAGTGCAATGCAGTGGCTAGCAGCACTGTGTTGAATAATGCAGCTTTAGAGTCTGTAATCAAACTCCAGTTCGAGGCTTGCTTCACTTGAGATAAAGACTTTCTGCTGACATGTCTGAATCTCTTACCTTGATAATTCTGTTCAGTAAAGAAAAATTGTCCAAAGAAAGGAGCTGATTTGTCTTGATGAGCCATTGCTACTGGTACTTTTTGGACCCTCGAGGCATGCATTATGATTTGAATGATTGGATTTGGCAACTAATGTGTCACTGATAACCTTGAGGAGGACAGAATTCTTGAGGACACTTTTTTGGAAAACAATGCATCTTCATTAATGACTGAAATCTAGATTATTTTAAAGAAGAAGGAGGCCATCCTAGATAGTGTTATAATTATATATGTGTGTGTATCCGGGCTGTGATGGGCTGGTCGGCTGGAGTTCTGAAGAGAGGGAAGTCCAATGTGGAAAATGGCGGCGCCCATGGAGTGGGTGGGGGTCGTCTGGCTTGTTGTGAGGTTCTGCCGGGTGGTGGGCTGAGGCTGGAACCCACCATGCCTCCCGACTGCCTCATGAACGGCTGGGCACAGGGAGAGCAAGGAACCGCTCTGCCCCATGGCTGAGAGTCTCTGGACCAGCATACCTGGGCCGGATTGAGGAAGTAACTGCTCCAGGGTGGGTGTCGATGATCCGGGCTGTGATGGGCTGGTCGGCTGGGTGGAGTTCTGAAGAGAGGGAAGTCCAATGTGGAAAATGGCGGCGCCCATGGAGTGGGTGGGGGTCGGTCTGGCTTGTTGTGAGGTTCTGCCGGGGTGGTGGGCCAGGCTGGAACCCACCATGCCTCCCGACTGCCTCATGAACGGCTGGGCACAGGGAGAGCAAGGAACCGCCTGCCCCATGGCTGAGAGTCTCTGGACCAGCATACCTGGGCCGGATTGAGGAAGTAACTGCTCCAGGGGTGGGTGTCGATGATCCGGGCTGTGATGGGCTGGTCGGCTGGGTGGAGTTCTGAAGAGAGGGAAGTCCAATGTGGAAAATGGCGGCGCCCATGGAGTGGGTGGGGGGGTCGTCTGGCTTGTTGTGAGGTTCTGCCGGGGTGGTGGGCCAAGGCTGGAACCCACCATGCCTCCCCGACTGCCTCATGAACGGCTGGGCACAGGGAGAGCAAGGAACCGCTCTGCCCCATGGCTGAGAGTCTCTGGACCAGCATACCTGGGCCGGATTGAGGAAGTAACTGCTCCAGGGTGGGTGCCGGTGATCCGGGCTGTGATGGGCTGGTCGGCTGGGTGGAGTTCTGAAGAGAGGGAAGTCCAATGTGGAAAATGGCGGCGCCCATGGAGTGGGTGGGGGTCGCCTGGCTTGTTGTGAGGTTCTGCCGGGGTGGTGGGCCAAGGCTGGAACCCACCATGCCTCCCGACTGCCTCATGAACGGCTGGGCACAGGGAGAGCAAGGAACCGCCTGCCCCATGGCTGAGAGTCTCTGGACCAGCATACCTGGGCCGGATTGAGGAAGTAACTGCTCCAGGGTGGGTGTCGATGATCCGGGCTGTGATGGGCTGGTCGGCTGGGTGGAGTTCTGAAGAGAGGGAAGTCCAATGTGGAAAATGGCGGCGCCCATGGAGTGGGTGGGGGGGTCGCCTGGCTTGTTGTGAGGTTCTGCCGGGTGGTGGGCCAAGGCTGGAACCCACCATGCCTCCCGACTGCCTCATGAACGGCTGGGCACAGGGAGAGCAAGGAACCGCTCTGCCCCATGGCTGAGAGTCTCTGGACCAGCATACCTGGGCCGGATTGAGGAAGTAACTGCTCCAGGGTGGGTGTCGATGATCCGGCGTGATGGGCTGGTCGGCTGGGTGGAGTTCTGAAGAGAGAAGTCATTGGAAATGGCGGCGCCCATGGGTGGGTGGGGTCGCGGCTTGTGTGAGGTTCTGCCGGGGGGGGGGCCAAGGCTGGAACCCACCATGCCTCCCGACTGCCTCATGAACGGCTGGGCACAGGAGAGCAAGGAACCGCTCTGCCCCATGGCTGAGAGTCTCTGGACCAGCATACCTGGGCCGGATTGAGGAAGTGAACTGCTCCAGGGTGGGTGTCCAGCCCATCACAGCCCGGATCATCGACACCCACCCTGGAGCAGTTACTTCCTCAATCCGGCCCAGGTATGCTGGTCCAGAGACTCTCAGCCATGGGGCAGAGCGGTTCCTTGTTCCCCTGTGCCCAGCCGCTCATGAGGCAGTCGGGAGGCATGGTGGGTTCCAGCCTTGGCCCACCACCCCGGCAGAACCTCACAACAAGCCAGACGACCCCCCCCCACTCCATGGGCGCCGCCATTTTCCACATTGGACTTCCCTCTCTTCAGAACTCCACCCAGCCGACCAGCCCATTACAGCCGCTCGCTGCGCAAGCGGCCGCGCGGTTCATCAATAAATGCTTTATTTGGAGGTGTTTATAGAGTATGCCTCCCGCACGGCAAGCCTAGCAAGCTGCTCGTGGTTGTATTTGATATGCAAAATGCCAGTAACAATTATATTAGATCATTCTCATGACCTAATATAATGGTTTGAGGCTCTTTATGTTCCTGTACCAAGCCGATGCCCTTGGCTCTACAGCATGTGACAGGACATATTGAGATATTACTGATGCCCGCTCTAGCAAATAGATGATTAACGGGAAGATCGTGATCGTGATCGTGATCGTGTGTATATGTCTGCATATCTATAGTGTAGGTTGAGGAAAAGGATTCCAATAAATTTGATTATTTGCACATATACTGATGAGATTAGAGTGCTAAGTGCACAATTAAAGGTTTAAAAGTATATGAATACGAGGCTCAAATAGTTGGATTTTGTGGTATCTGAAGTCAGTCATCATGATTCTGTTTATTTGCTTGAGTCTGTTTAGTGTTTGCTTGTTTTTTATTGTTGTGAAGGAAATTGCTGTCAAATGCAGGGACTCAGAGCTCTACCGATCACCTTTTACTTCTTACTTTATTGTGAAGATTCTGCTGTGTAGTTCTGCTTTGTGATCTCTTGTGAAGCTGCATTTCGATGGCAGGTAAAACTGAAAGAGTTGAGGCCCAACCAAGCAGTGGTGTCTGACTCCATTAGCTCTGTTTCAGGTAGTCTCAGGGTGTCCCTATGCTTTCCTTTTGTCTGAGCCTTGTGGGCTTCCTTACAGCTCCGCAGCTTTGGGGCAGTTAGACTCTGCATGGGTGCCCTGTGATTATTTCATCCCAGGCCATAGAAGCAACATCGCGCAAAGACTTGATGTAGAAATAAATCATTCCACATCATGCCCATTTTATGACTGGGTGACTGTTGCAGCACAGCCTGCACCACATGGAAAGCAGGGAAGGAGGAAGAAGAGCTTCCTTCTCAGTGGGAGAAGCGTTCCTCCGCCTTGCAGAGAAAGGAGTTGCAAATAGCTTCTCTTGTAAAGACCTTGTATTGCCGCTGCTCACATCTTGCCTTTCTTAGCCTTGCTCTGAAAATGTTCTGCTGTGAACATACCATTCATTCCTGGGAACTTTTTGACATAGTGGCTCCTCTTTCTTTCCTTATTTGAGTCACGATGAATGAATCTAGAGGAAAACAAAGTATTATTGGTGGACTGGAGAAATAGCACAGCGGGTAAGGGCTTGGCTTGGATGAGGCTGACCTGGGTTCCATCCCCCGCATCCCATTTATCCCTAAAGCCAGGAGTGATCAAGGAGCAAGAACCAGGAGTAAAACCTGAGCACTACCTTGTGTGCCCTAAAACAATACATAACAAAAAAGAAAAGGAAGGAAAGGAATAATTTTCCCCCTTAAGCACTTAATGATCACTCCTGGTCTTCCATCTGTCTGTCTGTCTGTCTGTCTGTCTGTCTGTCTACCTTCCTTCCTACCTACCTACCTATCTATCTATCTATGCATGTATTTATTTATTATATTCTCTTAGTTATTACTATTATAAGCATTACTAAGATGGAGGAAGCTAGACTCTGAAATATCCTTTCCCTTTTATTGAGGCATAAGAGATATGGGCAAAGCATAGGGAGGAAGGAATTTTTTTAACCCTTTACTGTGCTTATCAAAAGAGTACTTTTTTAAAGTATTTTATTATACCACCGTGAGATATACAAATAAAAAGATATACAATTAAAAGTTCATATTTGGGTTTTGGTCATACAGTGTTCCAGCACCCGTCCCTCCACCAGTGCCCATCTCCCACCACCAACGCCCCCGGTTCCCTCCCCCTTCCCCCAGCCCACCTCCATGGCAGGTTCCTTATTTCTTTCCCTTTCTCTCTAAAAAGAGTACGTTTTATCCACCTTTGGTATCTTATTTAGAAGGGTCCATGGTCTACCTTGGCCAGTTGTTTTTCTCAAAGTCTTTGCAGTTTTAGATGGTCCTTTACTGCTCTGTCTCTTGCCTTTAATGGCAGCTAGACACTTCCCTGCCGCCAAGATGACTAGGGAGGAAGAAGGTAGGACCAGCACCATGACATTTTATTTTATTTTCATTTTGTGAGTCTCACCCAAAGATGCTCAGGGCTTACTCCTGACTCTAGTCAGGAATTACTCCCAGCAGTGCTCAGGGAACCATATGGAATGCCAGGGATTAAATCTGGATTGGCCACATGCGAGGGTGAACACCTTACCCACTTTCAAAATAACTTTCGGAGAACTTGTTAAAGACACTTTCTGCCTCATGCTGTTCTTCTGGTTATTTCCTGGAGAGATTTCTTTCCTTTGCCCAAATTTCATTTTACATTTTTTTTTAAAATTTTTTATTATACCACAGTGAAACATACAATTACAAAGGTGATCATAATTGGTTCTTGGTAATACAGTATACCAGCACCCATCCCTCCACCAGTGCCCCATTTCCACCACCAATGTACCCCACCCCCTCCTGCCCACCCCCATGCTGCCTTAATAGCATTTTAAAATGTAAAATCCTATTTTACATGTTACATTTTTAACTTCCCTGTACTATTTTCCTCTTACTAAATTACAGACTTTAGCTAGAACAGATTATGCTATGCTACTAGCTTAAGAAAACTTGTATTGATGCCTGTGACTTAGTTACTGTAAAGTTTTGGAGGGTGCTGTTAAGCAGTGCTGAAGGCCCGATGATACTCATTTAACCAAATTGGCTGGTTTACACTGGATCATCATCAGTGCTCAGACCCGATGGTGATGGAGGCCACCACTTAAGGCTATCTGTGGTTCTTACAGGCCTATAGAATCCTATCCAGCAGCCCCTCTGGGGAGCCATGTGGTGCTGGGAATTGAACTCAGGTCTCTCTCACTCAAGCCATGCACCTCTGATTTCTGAGCGCTCTCTCCTCCCTCAATATTAGAGAAATAAAATTAGGGAGAGAAAGATTTTGTCCTGGAGTATAGAACTAAAAGTGAGGGAGTTAGTGGCCTTCAATGACAAGGGACCTGAAATAACGTAAAGTGGAAGACCTGAGGCACATAGCCTTCACCATTTTGGTGAAGCAAGGTACCTTTGTACATCAAAAACCGTAAGTTTTGGCTTTAATGGTAGTACAGCAAGAAGGGTTTGCCTTGCATACGGCAGACATTGGTTCGATCCCTCACATTCTGTATGGTCCCCTGAGTCCCACCAAGAGGGATTTTAGGCACAGATTCAGGAGTAACTCTTGAGCACTGCTTGGGTGAACCCAAAAGAAAATAAGAACCTGGAAGTATTATCACTATTGTAAACATGAGACATTAATTGTAATAATTAAATTTAAATGAAAAGTTTAGAGAGCTAAGATGGGTGTCATTGTGGAGGGATTGACACTGCTGCTGGGAATAAATTTGGAACATAGTACAACGGAAACTTTATTATTATTATTACACTTAATTTTGTTTTGGGGGTTAACACCTGGTGGTGTTCAGGACGTGCTTTTGGCTCTGTGCTCAGGAATCATTCCTGGTGGTGCTCAGGGGCCGCACAGGGCCGATCCTGGTTCGACTTTATTCAAAGCTGGCCCCTTACACTCTGAACTATTGTCCCAGCCCCTGAAACTCTATTATTAACAATGTTGTAAACCAGGGGGCCTAGAAATATCCTTTTTTCCTTTTATGGAAAGAGCTGATGGGAAGAGGGATGAATAAAAGGCAATTTTGCATTGTGAAATTATGATGGTTCACAGTTTATTTAAAAATCTCTAGCTTTATTCCTTATTTTTATTTGGGGGCTTCCTGATGCTCAGGGGATCGGGGGCATAGTCACTGATTATTAATCAGCCAAGTCAGTGCTAGAGCCCAAGGACGCATTGCCACCAAAGCCCTGCTTTGCTTGGACACCACTGGACCACTCTGGGACCTGGAGGGGCCACACCTCCGCAGTGCTCAAGGGACTGTGTGATGCCGGTGATCAGATCTGTCAGATGTATGCCTAACCGTTGTATATGCCTAGCCATTGTATAGTCTCCTGATCCTTTTTCTTTATTTCTAAGGCAAAAATGTTAGCCTAAAAATAATGAACCGTAAAAGCACAGTGGGATATGCTTGTGGGGAAAGTCCTTTTCTGCTCTAGCAAGTGCTTAAAGCTCATGTTTTTTGCTCCAAACACAAAGTTTATATTAATAATGTGATTGCTTATTCCATCTTGGATCCACAAAGAATTTTAGAAAAGCTAGAAAATGCCCATGATTCCGGGATCAAAATGTGTGGCTATTTACTTTTCTGTATCTTAGTGTTTTTCAGCTAGGCTATTTCACAAATTGTTTGGGAGTAGCTCCTGTTGATCAGCCTGACGTTAAAATTGCTGTTGCGTTGTCATTTCTCCAGGGCTATTTTGCACGTGACTAGAACTTCTTATTCCGAAGACAGAATTTCTTGCTTCCTCACAGGTTTCATACTCTCCTGTTTTGAGTTGGGTGTCCTCAGTATTTTTTGAAAACTAAAACAAGGATTTTTTTTTTCCCACCCTGGTATAAGTTTGTGCTTCATTTGGTCTGCATCTTTAAGAGATGTTACAAAATAGATAAATTGCATTGCACTCCATAGTCCTGTTTCTTTATTTTGATTTTTCCACACAATGCCAAAAGACCTTGGAAATGTGCCTTTGTAATGTCTATGCCTGCGTTCTGTGAAATGAAAAGAGATCCTTGACTGTTGGCTGTCCCCAGGTGGGCTAAAGTTGGCTTGCTGAGGGCCAAAATCTAAAATAAAACATTCTGAAGAGGAACCAGCCAATGACCTTGGGTTTTAACGACCTTGCTGGTCAGCTGCTACCTTTCAGACTATATTTTGTGGCCAATGGGGAAAATCAAGTGTCAGAACATCCAAGTAAGCAGTTGGTGGAGGACTCTAGCAGCTCTTCTGGATAAAGTGTTGACACGACCCACTGCTCCTTCCTATAGCTCAGAGGGCATGTGGTTTTGCAGTGAGCTCAGGTAGCTGAGGGAAAGCTGTGCTCATAACAAAAATAAGCAGCCAGGATACAATGCAAAGGAACGTTATTTGAAAAATGTTTTCAAGTATTTAGGAATTTGGATGGATGCTGTATGCTTCCTTTTATTGAGGTCATAGAAAACATTATGTCATATTGTTTGGAAAAGTGCATGATTCTCGCGACTTCTAATTTCTACCCTGGCTAGTTGCATTTTGGTAGTAGAGGAAGAACGTGAGCTCTGCAGCCTAGGGTATTCCTAGCTGTAAATTGAATGCAGAGTCACCTAGTGTATCAGTTTGGGAAGAGTTTCTAAGATGATGAGGCACACAGAGGACCTGTTTGATTATAAATATGTACAATTTCATTCAATTTTATTCACATTATTCTTTCCCAATGCTGTTTTCCCAGTGCTCAGCACTAATTTCTAGTTAAGTCACCCTTCTCCATGGCCAGCTACTCCTTTTTGATATGCAAATGCGAAGGAATAAAGAGTCTGCAAAGCACTGGCCTCAGTGAGCTCAACCTTCTACTTGTTCTCACTGCCAGAACCTTCTCCTCCCCTAGTGGAGCTTTATTCTCTGGTAATTTACAAGGTGACCATTCTCTGTGCTCCTAGTTAGACCATAGCCAAGTGGAACCACCTCTTTTACTAACAATTGTACTACTTCTTGCATTTGCTTCTCTATCAGCATTTACTAACACCAGGGGTACTTCTAATGCCCTTTTTCTATGTTTTCAGTGAGAGAATTGCAGTTTTTACCTTGTTTATCTCTAAGCCTGGAAGAAACACAGGGAAGAGAGACTCCATGGAGTGCTCATTTTTGTCGTGTTTCATATTTCCATGAAAATCTGGATTGATTGTCCTGTTGTTCTGTATGGTTAAAGGGAGTATGCCTGATCATCCTTATTCTTATTTATTTTTTTTCAAAGAACCCGCTCTTGGTTTCTTGGTTTTGGATTTTTTTTTTGTTTCCAGCTCATTGATTTCTTCTCTAAGTTTTACTGTTTCCTTCCATCTGCCTGGGTTGGCCTCCTTTTGTTGGTCTTTTTCTAATATTTTGAGCTGTAAGTTATTTATATGGGCCCTTTCTTGTTTCCTGATGAATGCTTGCAGAACTATGAACTTTCCTCTTAACACTACTTTCGCTGTATCCCACAAATTTTGATAGTTTGTGTCTTCATTTTCATTTGTTTCCAGGAATCTTTGGATTTCTCCTTTGATTTCTTCTATGACCCACTAGTTGTTCAGCAGTGAGCTGTTCAGTTTCCAGGTGTTTGTCTTGACTCTCTGTTTTTGTGTGTAGTTAACTTCCATTTTCAGTGCATGCATTGTGATCTGAAAAGGTAGTTGGCACAATTTCTGTCTTTTTTATTTTATTGAGGTATGTTTTATGGCTCAGCATGTGGTCTAACTTGGAGAATGTACCATGTGTGGCACCTGATCATCCTTGACCAGAGTATATGGTGGACAAGGACAGTGAAATAATTGAGTGGGAATGGAAGAAAATGGGAAAGGGAAGTGATGGGAAATGGGATAGGACCTCAGATATACTCATGAGGTGGTGTCGGGCGCTCCCGCGGGGTCCCCGACAGTGCCGGGAAGCGAAGTTCCCTTCTACCTCCGGCCGGGCGAGGAATGGATGAACACTCAGGGATCCGATGAGGTTTTAAAAGACTTTACTTATCACAGGTTCAGGCATACAAATCAGCAAAAGGAAAAACCCGATGCTTAGGATTCCAGGCTAGAACCCCAGCCACGTGTAGGCCAAGATGGCGACCACCACGTGTGAAACTTCCAAGGGGAATAAACGCCACAAGGCGAAATCCCACCTGGAAGAAGAAGCCCGGGAGAGCAGGAACCTGCAAGTTTATACCCCCAGCAACTCAGACCTTCCTCCCATTGTTATGGAAAGCAGGGAGGGTCCAATGCCCTTAGGTAGTCCCTCCCTGCATCTCACCTAGGGCCTTTACTGTGCTAATGTTTTGAGCCGGAATGCCTTTGAAATGTAGAGAAGGGGGTTTCTGAGATGGCATGTCACTGTACCAAAGATCAACACCAATGCCAGTTAAATATTTCTCCAAGCCTTCACAAGTCTCCTCTACTTCATTGTAGTTTTATATTTTATCAGGGAGCCATGCTTGTTTGTTTGGAAGCAAACAGCATTTCTCTCTGGTCTAATTACTTAGGTGTCCTTACATGGCCAGGCTAATATGCTGGTAAGATCTAGCTAGTCCCACGATGATTGTGATAGCATGGGAGAATATTTATACCAGCTAGTACAGCATACATGGTCAGATAAACTGCCACATTTAGACTACCCCCTTATCTACGGAGTGATCTGCGGAGGCAATCCAGAGCAGATGCAGCGGCCCTTAGGAGTCCTGCAACAAGGTGGGAGAGTGGTAAACATATCTGAAGCATAGACTCAGCAACACTGAAACCATGAGAACTAAACAACAACCACTGCAGTTTAAAATTTATCTGTCTGTCAAAGTGATAGGCTTGGCAGAGATGTGGGGGTAGAAAAGACGGAAAGAACATGGAAACATGTAGAGAGAAGTTGACATTGGTGGTAGAATTTCTATTAGCGCATTCTGTGCTTAAAACTTATCTATCAATAACTTTTTAATGTCAGTTACTTAATGAATTTTTTTATAAAATCCTAGGTTGCTTTGTGTACCACCTTTTCCTTCCGCTTAAGGAAAGTGATTAGAAAAGAGAAATTTGCCTATAAAGAATCGATCATTTTAAAGTGACTAATTCCATATTATATAATACAATCATGGTCTAATACAACTACAACCTCTATCTAGTTACAAAAGAGTTTCCTATCCCTATACAAAACACATTCTAAGTAGTTGTACCTCTCTTTTCCCTTCACTAAATTCTTTTAACTACCAGTCTGTCTTCTGTCTCCTTGGATTTTCCTATTTTGCATATTTTCACATAAATGCAGTCATACAACATGTGAGCTTTTGTGTCTAACTTCTTTTACTAGACATTTGTCTTTGAAATGGAGCCATGCTATATTATATTTTAGTCCTTCTTTCCTTTATTTTTTGGGTCACATCAGTCCATTGCATTTTTATGGCTGAATTATAATTTCCATTGAACATATCCTTGCCATAATATTTTATCTGCTAATCCATTGGATGGTTATGTAGCTGATTTTGCTTATTTTCCAGCTGTATGTGTATATAGTATTTTGTCGTGGTTTTCAATTCTTGTGGTTTATACTTCACGATCACGATCACGATCTTCCCGTTAATCATCTATTTGCTAGAGCGGGCACCAGTAATATCTCAATATGTCCTGTCACATGCTGTAGAGCCAAGGGCATCGGCTTGGTACAGGAACATAAAGAGCCTCAAACCATTATATTAGGTCATGAGAATGATCTAATATAATTGTTACTGGCATTTGGCATATCAAATACAACACGAGCAGCTTGCTAGGCTTGCCATGCGGGAGGCATACTCTATAAACACCTCGAAATAAAGCCTTTATTGATGAACCGCGGCCGCTTGCGGCGCTGAGCCGGGCTGTGATGGGCTAGTCGGCTGGGTGGAGTTCTGATGAGAGGGAAGTCCAATGTGGAAAATGGCGGCGCCCATGGAGTGGGTGGGGGTCGTCTGGCTTGTTGTGAGGTTCTGCGGGGTGGTGGGCCAAGGCTGGAACCCACCATGCCTCCCGACTGCCTCATGAACGGCTGGGCACAGGGAGAGCAAGGAACCGCTCTGCCCCATGTCTGAGAGTCTCTGGACCAGCATACCTGGGCCGGATTGAGGAAGAAACTGCTCCAGGGTGGGTGTCGATGATCCGGGCTGTGATGGGCTGGTCGGCTGGGTGGAGTTCTGATGAGAGGGAAGTCCAATGTGGAAAATGGCGGCGCCCATGGAGTGGGTGGGGGTCGTCTGGCTTGTTGTGAGGTTCTGCCGGGGTGGTGGGCCAAGGCTGGAACCCACCATGCCTCCCGACTGCCTCATGAACGGCTGGGCACAGGGAGAGCAAGGAACCGCTCTGCCCCATGTCTGAGAGTCTCTGGACCAGCATACCTGGGCCGGATTGAGGAAGAAACTGCTCCAGGGTGGGTGTCGATGATCCGGGCTGTGATGGGCTGGTCGGCTGGGTGGAGTTCTGATGAGAGGGAAGTCCAATGTGGAAAATGGCGGCGCCCATGGAGTGGGTGGGGTCGTCTGGCTTGTTGTGAGGTTCTGCCGGGGTGGTGGGCCAAGGCTGGAACCCACCATGCCTCCCGACTGCCTCATGAACGGCTGGGCACAGGGAGAGCAAGGAACCGCTCTGCCCCATGTCTGAGAGTCTCTGGACCAGCATACCTGGGCCGGATTGAGGAAGAAACTGCTCCAGGGTGGGTGTCGATGATCCGGGCTGTGATGGGCTGGTCGGCTGGGTGGAGTTCTGATTCCATAATATAAGACTAAACCGCCATTTTCCACATTGGTTTATACTTAATTATGGAATTAAGTTTATACTTAATTATGGAATATACTTGATGTTTGGAGTATTTTAAAGCTATTTTACACACTAACTGCAACTTTCTTTTCCTTTTTCTGTCCCACCCGGCAATGCTCAGGGGTTACTCCTGGCTCTGCACTCAGGAATTACTCCTGGCAGTGCTCGGGGACCATATGGGATGCCAGGAATCAAACCTGGGTTGGCTGCATGTAAGGCACACACCTTATCCACTGTGCTATTGCTCCAGCCCCACAAAATTTTTCATTTCTGTCAGCAGGCTATAAGGGTTTCCAGAACTTCACCAACTTTTTTTTAACCTTTAAAAAAATTAACAGCTTTGTAATTGTCTATCTCATTGTGATATGGTAAAGTTAAAAATAAAATAAATAAAAACATTAAAGAGGTAGCAATTAATAAAATAATATGAGTGTACAATGTGTTTTTTGTATTTTTTGATGGCTAATATGCTGATATCTTTTCACGTGCTTTTTTACCTTTTGTGTATTTTCTTTGGAGAAATGTCTATTGAAGCCTGTAGCATATGGGGTTGGTTAATAATAAATTGGGTTAATTACCTTGGATCTCATTTCCAGTGAATGGAAACATTACTGGTGCCTGCTCGAGCAAATTGATGAACAGTGGGAAGACAAGTGACAAGTGACTTTTTTGTTATTAAATTATGAAAACATGTATTGTTATCCGATGTAATTTCTTTTTTTTTTATTTGTTTGTTTTGTTTTGTATCACACGTGGCAATACTCAGGGGTTACTCCTGGTTCTTCACTCAGGAATTACTCCTGGCGGTGCTCAGGGGACCATGTGGGATGCTGGAGATCGAACCCGGATCAGCCATGTGCAAGGCAAACACCCTATCTTCTGTGCTATCACTCTGGACCCCTACCGATGTCATTCTTTAAGAATAATTTCCCCACTCTGTAATTCTTTTCACTTTTTTGAAAGTGAATTGTTTTTTGGGTCTGAAACAAGATAGATTTTATTGAATGAAACCTGCTTAGAAAGATGAGAGGGAGAGAAAGAGAGGAATTGGGTGTTTAAGAGGAATCATGGCTTCTCCAGAGGAAAAGCAAAAGAGACAGACAGGCTAGTGAGATAAATGTTCAAGGGAGAATATGGGCTTGAAGAGCGAACCTTTAAAGTGCATCTTTTGATGTACAAGTTTGTTTAATTTCAATGAAGTAGAATTTATCTTTGTTGTTATTGTTGCTCTTAATTTCATTATCATTTAAGAACCATTGTCAAAGCCAAATTTATGAATATTTTGCTGTTTTCTAAGAAGAGCTTTGCTTTTAGCCCTTACATTTCTGTCTTCAATCTATTTTGAGCTAAATACTGAGTGTGGTGGAAAGTTAGGATCTACTTTCAGTCGATACTCATCCCATTGCCTATGGATGTCCACTTGTCCAAACATCATTTATTGAAAAGGTAATTCTTTATTGAATGATCAGTTGACCATTATTTCTATATTGATTTGTTGGCTCTCAGTTGTTTTATTCTCTTATATGGTTATTTTTTATGTTGGCATCACATTCAATGATTGTGTATTTGTAATAAGTTTTAAAACCAGGACATGTGAGTCTTTCAATGTTGTCCATCTTTTCTACTATTGTTTGGTTATCTGGGCTTCTCCTTTTGCCGACATTGTCACTAGTCCAATGCTTCTTGCAGAGTGGCGCTGCACTTTAGTAGAAACCAGTTACCCAATGAATAGTCATGTGAGTGTATGGCTTTTTATTGTAGGTACACTAGAACCAGAAGCTTTGAATCACTCCCTAATAACTGTGATGAGAATTGCATTAGTGATGTTGAAAAGAGAGCTGGTGCACACTGTTTCATTCAAGCCTTTAAGAGTTCCAAAGGGCTGTATTCTAATAGCCTCTGGGAGAGAGCAGATGGACAGTCTCCCCATTTGCGATGATAACTTTATAGTGTTCTCATATATATTTTATTACACTAGTTATTCAGTTATATAAACAACTTTTTTTAAAAACGCCCTTATGTAACAGAAAGCTGTGACGCAGTCATCAACATCAGGAAAATGTCATCCAGTGGTGAAATAGTGCAGAGAGCAAAGAAGATGATGCTCCTTGGGTTAGTTGTTGGGACTTATCCCAACAACTAACCAGATCTCTTTGTGTCCTGTGTATCGACCCTCTGACCCATTCCTTGAGAGTTGTGGGGACAATGTGAGTTTTTCCTTTTTGGAAATTGCTCTTATGTGTGAATCCTCAGCAACTGCTCTTTAAGCATTGCCAGATGTCCCTTAAAGTTGTAATCTAGTAGAAGCTGAACAACTGCTCCTGGAAGTGCAGGCAACAACTTTTTTAGTGCCAAGAAACTTGAACAGTGGGAAGATATATGAAAGAGACACATTCAGTTTTGCATGACTTTTATGAAAATAATGAAAGAAAAAAACCAGCTGTGTGTGGATTTTGGAATGCAAAAGCCAAGAAGCTATATGGGGGAGAACTGCTTAGACTTAACTATATTAAAGAAAGTAGCAAGAAATATATTAGGACAAAAGCCAGGACCATCTATGAAGATGTAGGAGCAACCTTTTTCTTTTTTTCAAAAATAGTGGTGGGCTTATTTGTTTACTTTATTTGGCTCCCTTAGATTTATTTTACTTATTTGGCATTTGGGGTTTGTTATAGGTCATATGCAATGTTGCGCAGGACTTACTTCTGACTCTCTGTTCAGGGATCATCTCTGTGATGCTTGGGGACCATATTTGGTTTCAGGGATCTAACTGAGATCCCCCCTTTATACAAAGCAAGTGCCTTAAACCCTATACTGCTTCTCTGTGCACCCCTCCCCCTGACTTTCTTTTCTTAAATTGCAAATCTAGCAAAGTTTTCTAGCATGTTTTAAAATTTTGTGAATTTTGGGAAAGGAATCATGAGACTTATAAGGGAAAGTAGAAGTTATCAGGGAAACTTTTGTTATATGGAAAATGATATAATCGGGTGACCTAAACCAGCATTTCTCAACCTTTTTGTGACTCGGGCCCACTCGTGACCTTCTTTCCTTCCTCTGATCCCCCTCCCACTGCTTCCCCCAAGCCTTGTGCAGAAGCCCCCATTTATGTTATTTTTACTTCTCAAATATTTGGGAGCCTTCAGGGGCCACATGATTATGGTTGAGAAATGCTGCAAATAAATAATTTATCCATTCACAACTTTGGAGGATGTTAAGTCCAGTATCAAGAAGGTGCCTTAGCTCTAGTTTCCTCTGAGGGTTTTTCCTTTGCCCTGAGGATAACCACATACTGTATCTTCCTGATGGTCTTTTTTTCTTTGCATACACATTGCTGATGTTTGAGTGGCAAATGTGCTCTCTTTATTAAAGGAGGGTCTAATCTGAGAGCTGTTTGTTGCTTTGAAAGACCCCTTTTTCCAAATGTAATCAAATTTGTTCCTGCAAGCACTTGGTAAGTAAGACTTCAAGATGAATTTCTGGGATTCACAGATCAACCCATAACAGCCTGTCTCGAGATAAGAGAACACAGACAAGTGGGAAGGAAGAACCACAAAAAGAGTATGTGCCACCAAAAGAGTTAACTACACCAGGCAAGTTGTAAGAGGGAAAACTCTGCTACATATGAGAAAGAAGCTGTTTCTCTAGGTGGTCACTGGATCAGTTGATTTTTGCTACATAACACGCTACATCCTCAAGGTAGTGAGTGACTCAAATTATTTTTGGTCACACTTATTTAGAGCACAATATAGTGCATTCAGATTTGTAACTAAGTTTTTATTCTGAGTTACATATATTCCAGTGGGTTTGCAATTTGAACTGGTTTGGCCTGGAAGATAATTGATGTCCACTGGAGTCACTTATGGTCGGATCAAACTTTGGGTATGCTAAGGGACAAACTGCTCCAGGATTATCTTAGTTGAGGTGGCATTAACTCCTTTCTCTCCCATGTTACTTCTGACTTCTACAGACTTTTCTGGTAGTAACTAAGAATAAGAGGACTGATGAGAGGGAGAGAGAGGAGAGAGAGAGAGAGAGAGAGAGAGAGAGAGAGAGAGAGAGAGAGAGAGAGAGAGAGAGAGAGAGAGAGAGAGAGAGAGAGAGAGAGAGAGAGAGAGAGAGAGAGAGAGAGAGAGAGAGAGAGAGAGAGAGAGAGAGAGAGAGAGAGAGAACATTGTTAACACAGAAAGCACCCAAAACATTTCTGCTTCGGCAGATCATAAGTCATCTTGAACTCAAGAGGTGAGAAAATAGATCCTTTATGGTGAATGACTTTGAGACAGGATTCTCACTATCACTATCGTCCCGTTAATCATCTATTTGCTAGAGCGGGCACCAGTAATATCTCCATATGTCCTGTCTCATGGTAGTAGAACCCAAAGGCATCCGCTTGCTCCAGGAACATAAAGAGCCTCAAACCATTATATTAGGTCATGGGAATGACCTAATATAAATGTTACTGGTATTTGGCATATCAAATACTACACAAGCAGCTTGCCAGGCTTGCCGTGCAGGTGGCATACTGTTGTAGTCACCTCTAAATAAAGCATTTATTGATGAACCGCGCCAGGATTATTTAACTATAAAATATTTGTGGGCTATATAATACTTTATATTTACAATGAACTATGAAAGTTCCATGGCCTATTGATTTTTCTATTTATAACAGATTTTTTCTATACTCATGAATCAGAAAATAATATTCTGGAAAGAAATTGCATTTAATAGAGGTGATTATTTTAAATAGGAATAAATTGTTTAAACAGGGCATTCATTTAAACTATGGTTATCTTACTTTTCTGTGTGGCTTGATCTGATCAGATCATTGGGGAGAGCCTAGTGAGTGATGAATGATACTTTAGATGCTCACCCTTATTTTATTGCACTTACATTGCAGCTTCTGGAAATGAAATAATCTAGTGGAAAATTTCAAGCTTTCTCTTATGGGGGCAGGACACCTAAGTCTCTTGGGTCTTGTGAGGGGAAATATTCAGGGTGTTCTGTGTAGTGCTTCGTGTAGCATGGCTCCTGTGCACTGACTTGCCACGGAGAAGGAAAAGAAAATGTGAGCATCTTTGGGGTACTGAAAAAAAACTGGTGTGTGAACTGAGATTTCCAGGATTAAAGTTTTGTATTCGAACACAGAATTTTCTATTTTTAAGTACCTAGAAATTTGGCACTTTCTTGTAGCGTGTACACTTGCTATATAAATCCAGTTATTTTACTCATATGCACTTTTGTTTGTTTTTTGAACTACACCTGATGGTGCTCAGGGATTACACTTGATTCTGTGCTGGGGGGTTCACTCCTGGTGGTGCTGGGGACCTTGTGGTACTGGGGATGGAGCATCAGGTAAGGCATGTGCATACAAAGCCTTTGCTCTTGGTCATTGAGCTTGCTCACCTGCTTGCCTACCATGTTTGTTTTCCACTCTCCCACCAAGAGAATAAAAGCTATGTCCACAGAAAGGCATGTAAATAGCAGCTTTAGTAATTATACTTCAAAGTGAAAGCAACCAACTGTTCATTCACAGGTGATATATAAACAAATAGTTCTGCAAGTATGCAATGACTTACTGCCTAGCAATAAAAACGGAATAAATTACCAACACAAAAAACCACTTGGGTAAACCTTTTTTCAATTCGAACCAGAATTCAGGACATTTTTGTCAATATATGCAAATTTCACTTAGATATATAAACTGTGATTGTGACAGCTGGGTAAAGTTATTTCTATATTGAATACAGTGCAATAGAGTAAATATCTGATTCAAATTTCATAGATCATGCATTCACATCAATCAGATCCTACTTTTTGAGACAAGTAAGAGTATTTCAGGTATGGAGAGGTGATGCAGTAACTGGGAAACTTGCCTTGCACGTGGCCAAATTGTGTTTCATCCCAGGCATCACATCTAGTGCCCTGAGCCTTACATTCGGTGATCCCTTACCTCAGGGCCTACATTAGTTGTCCTGCAGCGAAAAACAAATGTATGCAAGCTTCATTTAACGCCAAACAACAAACGCAGCTAGAAAAGAGGAGCATTTCAAAAGTTATGCATACCAGCATTTCTCAACCATATGGAGCCACAGTGGCCCACTGTGAGCCCCCAGAATATTTCAAGGGAACACAATGAAAAGTAGTAAATTGGCCCAATACTGGGGAGTAACCAGTAGGGCAGGAGCCCACCGGAAGGAAAGACGGTCAGAAGAGGACTGTGGTTGGAAAACGGTTGAGAAACACAGATATGTGTACAGAACAGAAGTCCTAGAGAAGATAAACATAAATTTAAAAAGGAGGAAAGAAACAGCTGTAGTTATTGGAAGTATCCAATTTAGTCATGCAGCAACAGCTGCTGACTTCCTGTTTTGGCCTGTTCATTCTCTGATTATTTAAAAGATGAAGCTGAGGGGAAAAGATTTTTGTCATATGTTTATTTGTATTCGGTGCTGGATGTTACTGAGTAAGAGCCACTTCTTGAGCATCAAAGTATTTATTAATTCCCAAATGTCATTCAGCCCCAGAGTCTAGTGACAGTGATTTATATTGTCAAAGACTGGTGATGATAAAATGGAAGCAGATTTTGTTTTGCTTCTTTGTCAAATTATAGTCTGCTTAAAATGACTCAAATATATTTCAGTCTTGTTTTGATAAACAGAAGTTTCAGACTTCATACATATGTTTTAGTATTAAATAATAATGATGCAGATCCAGCAAAATTTTATAGTGAACACTTCATTATTGTTTCTTTTTTCCCTTTTTCTTTTATTTTCTTTTGGGCCATATCCAGTGATGCTTAGACGATACTCCTGGTTTGGTGCTCAAGGGTGACTCTACTGGGGTGATGACACCTGGTGCTAAAGTCACATGAAAGGCAAATGCTTTACTCTTTTGCTATCTCTCGACCATCGTCATTAGCTTCTAAGTAGTCTTAGTGTAATGTTTGTGATGTGTTTATTTGCTCAGCAAATGGATATCAGGCATCTACTATATACTCAGCATTGTTCTTTGCATTTTAAAGCTGTGAACAACATATATCTTTGATCTTGTGAAAACCATTTTTATTTGAGAGGGACAGCTAATAAAGTCATAAACTAATGAAATAACAGTAATTTTATGTACAAATAGACATTGAGAAAATACAGTGAGATCATATAAGAATGGCAGACTGGTGTGGAAAGTTTATAATAGGGAAAGGTTATTGTGGTATTTGAGCTGAGACCCAAATGATGTGAAGGAGCTAATTCAGTGAAAACCTAGATGCAGACACTTCTGGAGAACAGGGAATAATAGGAAGAGTCAAGGAGACAGAGGCACTTACCGTATTCAGGTTGTACCAGTAAGGGTCTGAATAAGATCAGAAAGGTAGCCAGTAGCCAGACAGTGATAGCTCCTTTGTAAGGACGATGTTAAGAAGGAATTTTTTAGTTTCGATAGTTCTTATTTGGTCGCCTTCCACAGACACCCAACAATGGTAATAAGATCATTAATGAACATGATCTCATTTATCTCTTAGAAAACTACTTTTGCTGGGCCAGAGTAAAACAAATAGAATGTTGCCTTGCATGTGTTTGGCCCTGGATTTGATTCTTGGCACCACATGTGGTCCCCTGAGCCCTGCTAAGAATGACCCCTAAGTGCAGGGCCAGGAGTAGACCCTTAGAACCATTGAGTGTGACTCAACTCCCCCATTCCCAAAAATTTAAAAAAGAAGGAAGGAAGAAGGGAGGGAAGGAAGGAAGGAGGGAAAGAAGGAAGAAAGGAGGAAGGGAAGGAAGGAAGGAGGAGGGAAGGAGGGAAGGAAGGAAGAAAAGAGGGAAGGAAGGAAAGAGGGAAGGAAGGAAGGAGGGAAGGTAGGAAGGAAAGAGGGAAGGAAGGAGGGAAGGACGGAAGGAAGGAAGGAGGGAAGGAAAGAAAGAGGGAAGGAAGGATGGAAGGACAGAAGGAAGGAGGGAAGGAAGGGAAGGAAGGAAGGAGGGAAGGAAAGAGGGAAGGAAGGAAGGAAGGAGGGAAGGTAGGAAGGAAAGAGGGAAGGAAGGAGGGAAGTAGGGAAGGAAAGAGGGAGGGAAGGAGGGAAGGAAGGAAGGAGGGAAGGAAAGAGGGAAGGAAGGAAGGAGGGAAGGTAGGAAGGAAAGGGAAGGAAGGAAGGAGGGAAGGTAGGAAGGAAAGAGGGAAGGAAGGAGGGAAGGACGGAAGGAAGGAAGGAGGGAAGGAAGGAAAGAGGGAAGGAAGGAGGGAAGGACGGAAGCAAGGAAGGAAAGAGGAAGGAAGGGAAGGAAGGAAGGAGGGAAGGAAGGCAGGAGGGAAGGAAGGAGGGAAGGAAGGAGGAAAGGAAGGTGGGAGGGAAGGAAGGAGGGAAGGAAGGTGGGAAGGAAGGAGGGAAGGAAGGGAGGGAAGGAAGGAAGAAAGGGAGGGAAGGAAGAAGGGAAGGAAGGAAGGAGGGAACGAAGGAAGGAAGCAGGGAGGGAAGGAAGGAAGGAGGGAACGAAGGAAGGAAGCAGGGAGGGAAGGAAGGAAGGAGGGAACGAAGGAAGGAAGAAAGGAGGGAGGGAACGAAGGAAGGAGGGAAGGAGGGAAGGAAGGTGGGAAGGAAGGAGGGAGGGAAGGAGGGAGGGAAGGAAGGAGGGAAGGAAAGAAGAAATGAAGGAAGGGAGGGAAGGAGGGAAGGAAGGAGGGAGGAAAGGAAAGAGAAAGGAAAATATGAAAAGAAGCATACTCATTTTAAAGAATCAAATGGGGAGGAGGGTGTGGAGTTGAAGACAGGTGAATTGTAATGGATAATATGGGGACAGAGATGAAAATTACTCTTAAGGTATTAGATTGAACAATGGATGAGAAATAGACACAAGAGGGGGTTTGCTTAGTATTCAAGTGGAAATGTTGAATAAGCCATTGGGTAAATAAGTCTGAAGCGGTTGGATTTATTGAGCAGCGGGGATAGCAGGGTGAGAAATGGGAATATCCACTGCTTTGAGAGTTTACAGACCACATAAGATCACCGAGTGTTGATGTCACAGGTGTGGCTGGGTCCTGAGTGAGTAGAGCACGTACAAAGAAGCCTCCATGAGCCATTGGGGAACCCAAGCTCTTAGGTGGAAAGGGACTGTTTAAATTAGGGGTAAAGTAGGGTGTGAACTCTGTCAGCCAATCAGGTAGGGTGTGAGAAGGGGTTAAAACAGGACTGTGCTTCTGTAAAGGGTGTGTGCTTAATGTTTTAGCCACCTCTCCCCTTTACTGTTTGTTAAAAACAATTGAGATGTTTTGCTAAACAGGAACATTTGAGAAGGGCTCCATACGTTGTGTTTATCTTCTGCTAGAGGTGGGAACCCAGATCAGAGCTCATCAGCTAAGTATTAAAATAATTGGCGGTTATTTTTTATAGGCGGAGTAAAAACCGGGATATAAACTTTCAACTTAGCTTTAGAGCAGGACGGCCTTTCCCAGGAAACATTTGGTCACACGTTTCCACTGCAGGCTTCAGGCCAGTCTTTGGTGAGCCTAACCCCAGAGGGTCCTTCTTCTGAGACTGGGGGAAAGCAAAGGCTTCCGTTCCTTCATCTACTTTTCATTAGTGGCTGTCTTTGTAAGACACACCTAGGAAAAGATAATTCTCAGAAAAGAGCCTTGGGTTATCCATCATAAAGGCACAAGAGAAGGAAAAGAGATCATTATTGAGGGCTATGGCTGGTGAGGAAAAGAGTAGGAGATTGTGGAATTGCTGTCACCAAGAGAACATTTTTAGAAGGCAAAGGTGATTAACTGAGTCAAAATTGGTATATGATGGGTATAGAAAATTGACCATTGATTCTCATAAGAGAGAGCTCATGGAATAACAAGTGGGAGAAAATTCTGAGGAGAGTTGGGGAAAGAATTGGGGGAGAAAGAGATGATAATGACTGAAATTGGTTTATATTGACACTGTTGAATAAATAAAAATAGATTTTATTATATATTTTATTTTTATTATTTATTGAGTCACTCACAGCAGAGCCTGGCAAGCTACCCGTATTTATTTGATATGCCAAATACCAGTAACAAATTATAGACCTCATTCCCATGACCTGATGGAATGGTTTGAGGCTCTTTATGTTCCTGGAGCGAGCAGATGCCCTTGGGCTCTACTAGCATGATACAGGACATATGGAGATGTTACTGGTGCCTGCTCGAGCAAATCGATGATAAATGGGAAGACAGTGATTGAGTCACTTTGAGATACACAGTTACAAAATTTTAATGATTGGGTTTCAGTCATACATCATTCAAACCCCTGTCCCTTCACTAGTACATATTTCCCACCACCAATTTCCCCAGTTTCTCTGCCCTCTCCCACTTCTATGGCAGGCAGCCCCCCCTCCTCTCTCTCTCTCACACACACTTTCTCTCTGTCTCAGTATTATGGTTTGCAAGACAGGTACCTTTCAGCACTCAGTTCTCTCAGCACTCAGTTCTTCTCCAGAGTGATCATTTCCAACTATCATTGTCACAGTGGTCCCTTCTGTATTTAATCTGCCTCTTCCTCCGTCCCCGCACTCCCCACACGCAATTGGGTTACAATGGTAAAGATCTTAGTCCCCTAGTAATGCAGCAATTGTAATTAGAGCTGTGTTGTAGGAAATATCATGTGGCCGCCCACCTACAATTATTGGGAATAGAGCACAGGGAAACTGGAAGTCTGAGCAGACTGCATAAAATACTCATTTTAGGGAGCATGCGAGCATATATACTGAAAAAGGGCTAATTGCATCATCTTCCAGGGTTCTTTCTAACATTTGTATTCATGAGTTTAAAGTGAAGTTTTAGATTCGTATTTATTTATTTATGTTTGTTTGTTCGTTTGTTTACTCATTTATTTATTTATTTATTTATTTATTTATTTATTTATTTATTTAGCCCTCCCTCCCTCCATCGCTTTTTTGGGTCCCCCGGCAATGCTCAGGAGTTTCTCCTGGCTCTGCACTCAGGAATTACTCCTGGCGGTGCTCGGGGGACCATATGGGATGCCGGGATCGAACCCAGGCCAGCCGGCTGCAAGGCAAACGACCTATCTGCTGGGCTATCGCTCCGGCCCCTATTTTTTTAATTTAATATTTTTATTATACCACCGTGAGATATACAATTACAAAGATGTTCATATTTAGTTTATGTCTTACAGTGTTCCAGCACCCGTCCCTCCACCAATGTTCCATTTCCCACCACTAATGTCCCCGATTCCCTTCCCCCCCCCCCCTAGCCTGCTTTTATGGCTGGTTTGTTATCTCTTTCTCTTACTCTCTCTCTCTCTCTCTCTCTCTCTCTCTCTCTCTCTCCTTCTCTCCCTTTTCTTACACATTGTGGATTGCAATACATACATTTTGAGGTCATCATGTGTATTTTACTGCCTGTATTTAATGCTCAATTTTAGGTTGGTATTAGCACTTTCGACAACTATTAGCACTCTCTTCCCTTCTCTGTCTTACCTAACCTCTGACTCCCACACGTTTGTGTAATTTTGACTTTGATAAGATCTCCTGGTCCATGTTTTGCCTGACCTTGGATATTGCTTTCATAATAGGTGGATATACTATGGAAGACTGGTAATTTTAGCTGTTAACTTTTTTCCAGTATAGTTTCCATTCATGACCACAAGTGGCTTAGTAGAATAACAATCTGTTGTGTTCATTTTGGTGGATCAGCAAAATGGATGTGATGTAGGGAGAGTAAAGCAATGGGATGAAGAGGATGGAGAGTGCTTGTGAATTTTGAAGCATAGTGCAAGTTAGGATGGAGGATGGAAAAGGAGAAGATGGGGGGGCCTGAGAACTGATGGTTCGTGATAAAGTGGTGGGGTAGGTATATACTAGGTCTCATGAGACTGGGAGTTGTTTGACTTGGAGTAGAGACTATAATATGACTGGTCAGGAAATAAATGCTTGCACCTGATTTTAAATATATGTGGTATAAGATATATATATATATAACATATAAAATATATAATACTGTTATGTTATATATTAAAGATATTGCTAATATATTTGATAACGGGCAGAGCTGCTACTGGCTCTCCCTATGCCCAGCTGATCACGAGGCGTCCGGGAGGGATGATGGGTTCTAGCTCTAGCCTGCCACCCCTGCAGAGCCTCGCAAGAAGCCAGAGGAACCCCCCACACCATGAGGGCTGTCATTTTCCACATCCGACTCCCCTCTTGTCAGAACTCCACCCAGCAGAAGAGCTGATTGCAGCCTGGCTCGGCCACAGGTTCATCAATAAATGCTCGAGTCTTGAGGTGACTAGATGATTATCCCACCCCCACGGCAAAGCCTGGCAAGCTACCCGTGTTGTATGTCAAATACCAGTAACAATTATAGACCTCATTCCCATGACTTGATGGAATGGTTTGAGGCTCTTTATGTTCCTGGGTGGGCAGATGCCCGTGGGCTATTTCACATGTGACAGGACATACTGAGATGTTACTGGTGCCCTCTCGAGTAATCAATGATCTATGGGAAGTAGATCAAGTGATATATTGCTGATTTTAACATCAAACAAATGCCTAGATGTATTATTGACTAAATTTTAGTAAGCAAAGATATCATTGTAGGTTTAAAGGGTCACCGCCTTAGTTTCTTCTATTTAGCCATAAATTATGCAAAAACTAATTGATCCACATTTTAAAGAAAAATATATGACTATGGATAAGACACATTTGACTGTTCAATGTTATAATCTTATTTTACTATTATAGGTCAGATTTTTCCCCATAATGGAAAACATGAATTATGTCAACAAATTATTCATATCATAGTCCTCAGAATCCAGAATGACAAGACCATTTCCCAGTATTCAGAATTCCCTCAGAAGACAATTGGATAGCTTAGTCTTGATTCAGGGGTCTGTACAGAACCAATTAGTTTTGCTTGGTGAAGTTCCTAGATGTAGAGATATGTTGTTGGACCAATGATTCCATAAATGCTGTTACAAGCATCAGTTGGTTTGCATCATTTATGGGAAAGAAAGGCTCTGTCTAGACATACTTCATGGGCAAGCTCTTATTGAAGAGGAATGGATGAATGGATGTAATTTTGACTTCAGTCTCTGGTTTTGGCATCTTCCACAAGTTCTCTGGATATTGTTATTAACTTACCTATCCGGTTTAGCTCAGCAGGAAATTTAGCAGGCCGTGATTTCCTTTATCTATCCAGGACAAATATTACTGTTGCCTAGATTTCTTGGATTTTAATTTGTTTATAAAATCACTTTATTAGAGTACACAATAATATAGTTAGAAAGTGTACAAAACATAAAAGTGAAGCTTACTGAATTTTAATGGTGTGGATGCATTTAGGTTGCCTAAAAATGGACTGTTTCTAACTCCCTGTGACTCACCCCATGACCCCTTCCAGTCCTAAAGTTAACCTCTTTCCTGGCCTCTTACATTGTAGATAAATTAATTCTATGTCTTATCTCCTTATAGTTGTGCACTCATGGTTATGGAGAGGAGGTACACTAAGTTAACCAGAGCATTTATTTATTTAAATATTTTATTATACCTCCGTGAGATATATAATTACAAAGATGTTCTTTTTTTTTCAGTCATACAGTGTTCCAGCACCCATCCCTCCACCAGTGCCCATTTCCTACCACCAGTGTCCCCAATTCTGTCCGCCCTCCCCAGTCTGCCTCTATGTCAGGCTATTTATCTCTTTTCTCTTTGTCTCTCTGTGTTGGGAACTCCCGCGGGGTCCCTGACAGTGCCGGGAAGCGAGTTCCCTTCTACCTCCGGCTGGTGGGGAATTGATGAAGACTCAGGAATTCGATGCAGTTTTAAAAGACTTTACTTATCACAGGTTTAGGCATACAAATCAGCAATAGGAAAACCCTGTGCTTAGGATTCCTGGCTAGAACCCCAGACACGTGTAGGCCAAGATGGCGGCCACCATGTGTTAAGGCCCTGTAAAAAAGGAGAAAAGACAAGACTCCCAAGAAGGGTGCAAGCTCACAAAAAGAGAGAGCCCAAAAGAGAGAGAGAGAGAGAGAGAGAGAGAGAGAGAGAGAGAGAGAGAGAGAGAGAGGAAGCAGGCTGGTTTTATACCCCTGCAACTCAGACCTCCCACTATTATGGGAAGCAGGAAAGGTTAAATGCCCTTAGGTAATTTCTCCCAGCACCTCACCTAGGCCCTATTATATGCTAATATTTGAGCCAAGATCTGCCTGGAAATGCCTTTATAAGGTAGAGAAGGGGGTTTCTGAGATGGCATGTCTCTGTACCAAAGACTAATACTAATGCCAGTTAAATATTTCTCCAAGCCTTCACAAGAGTCTCGTCTACTTCACGGTAGTTTGTATTTTAGTTGCCTTTTGAGTTATCAGGGAGCCATGCTTGCTTGCTTGGAGGCAATCAGCATTTCTCTCTGGTCTAATTACTTAGAGATCCAACGTGGCCAGGCAAATATGCTGGTAAGATCTAGCTAGTCCCACGATGATTATGGTAGCATGAGAGAATATTTATACCAGCTAGTACAGAATACATGGTCAGATAAACTGCCACATTTAGACTATACCCCTATCTATGAAGTGACCTGAAGGAGGCAATCCAGGGCAGATGCAGAGGCTCTTAGAGGAGTCCTGCAACATCGCTGTCTCTCTTTCTCTCTCTCTCTTCCTTCCCTTACACATTGTGGTTTGCAATACATACATTTAGAGGTTATCATGTATATCCCTTTCCCACGGATATCAAAAGATCATGTGGCCACCCACCTACAATATGGTCAGATTTCTTCGCCAAGACCCTGAACGAACAGTTTGAGACTCTTCATATTCCTAAGCAAGCAGATGCCATTGGGCTACACTGGCATGTGAGAGGGTCAAATGGAAGCGTTAATGGCACCTGCTCAAGCAATAGACGAATAATGGGAATGTCAAGTGAGCAAGTGAAGTGATTCCTTTGCCTATATTAAATGCTCAGTTCTAAGCTAGTATCATTATTTCCAACCATAATTAGCACACTGTTCCCTTCTCTGTCTTACCTAACCTCTGACTCCCACACACTTGCGGTTGATTTTGCCTATTTACAAGACCTCCTAATCCATGTTTTGCCTGGTCTTGAATATTGGTATCATACTCTCTCTCTCTCTCTCTCTCTCTCTATATATATATATATATATACATATAATATATGTATTGTATATAATATCCGCAAATAAATGTATATGTGTATATAGTATATATACATATATATATACTATATACGCATATACATTTATATATATATATATACATATACATTTATTTGCAGATATTATATACAATATTGTCAAATAAATGCAGTCATTCTATAGCTGTCCTTTTCCTTCTGGCTAATTTTACTCAGCATGATCCTCTCCATGTACGTCCATTTAAGGCAAATTTTATAAATTCATTGTTCCTAGCAGCTGCATAGTATTCCATTGTGTAGATGTACCAAAGTTTTTTATCCAGTCATCTATTCTTGGGCACTCTGGTTGTTTCCAGATTCTGGCTATTGTGAATAGTACTGCTATGAAAATAAAAGTGCAGATGGTATTGCTGCTGTGTGTTTTTGGCTTCCAGGGTATATTCCCAGGAGTGGTATGGCTGGGTCAATTGGGAGCTCAATTTCTAGTCTTTGGAGGAATGTCCATATTGTTTTCCAAAATGGCTATACCAGTCGACATTCCCACCAACAATGGATAAGGGCCCCTCGCACCCTGCATCCATGCCAGCACCTAACCAGAACATTTAAATGACCTAGTTGTTCATCCTTTCTTGCAAGGCCTGAAATTCCTGCTGTTATTCACTTTCCACTCCCAGAGTAAACAAGAATAACATTCCAGCATGAAGCACTGCATTGCCCTCACACTCTACTGGTAATTATGGAATGGCCTAAATTAAAAAGGATAAAGTTCCATTTCTAGAATCCAGACTTTTCCTATTGGTTTTACTTCTTGTTTATTCTTGTTATTATTGTTATTGTTATTTTAATGTGAACCCTTGGAGCATATTTTTAGGAGACTCCTGCAGGGAACAACCTATTTAAACCAAGGCTAATTGGACAAGGTAGTGTTTAATCTTTCATTTGTGTGTCCATAATGGAGACGGTTCGTCTGATGAAGGTAACAGATGCTGACTTAAGTGCTCTTCTGTAACAGAGGAGGGCTGGGAGATGTCAGACAATGAGGCAGGGTTTTCCTGGACTCATTTTGAATTGATGGGAGAAGCGCTTAGTCCAGACAAGCGGCAGCATTCTACAAGAGTTTCTATGGAAACTAACAATGTCAGATGAGATCAACAGCTGAATGCTATTTCCTCCAAAGGAGACGTAGGTTATATGATTTTGGATCAGTCTTGCTTGGAAGAAACAAAAGTAGATGGGAAGGGACAGCCAAAATGATATTTTATTTGCTCAGTAGTGTACTGATAGCTCCTATTACATAGTGCATGGAGTAGGTCCTGAACCTAGGTGATTGTTTTTATTCTAGTATTTAATTATATTCTGTGTTTGTAGATACTTTAATTTAGAAACCTCAAAGTGTGTGTGTGTGTGTGTGTGTGAGAGAGAGGAGGAGAGAGAGAGAGAGAGAGAGAGAGAGAGAGAGAGAGAGAGATGGGAGAGAGATCCATAGTAAGGAAGTAACACATTCAGAGTTGGGAAGTGCAGGAAACTGAGCATGGAATGCCCTAATTAATTCCTTAAGGATATATTTATCATGTCACAAAAATGCATATTGTCAATAATGAGTTGTTCTCCCTTAGGTATTAAGAGAAAATAAATGAAAATAAAAGACAAAAGAACTTTAAACATAGTATTTTATGTATTATGTACCTTTCTTTTTACTTGTTTTCACTAAGATTTGAGTATAACTTTCATAGTAAATGCACAATCCGCAGTCAATATTGCATAAACTTTTACTGTTACTTTCCATATGAGTGTTTGTATGTGTGTCAACACAGATTACAAGTATTTGAACATACATGTACATGCACACCCCACATTGCTTTTATTAGCTCCATGTCCTCAGATTTCTAACCTGCCTCATTTTATTCACTTGCTTTTGGGAGGACAGTAAACAACCTGGAAAATGTTGGGCAGCCTAAGTTTTACATCCTCAGATCTACGGAGATTTGCACTGAATGGAACTTGAATTAAGAAGAGTTTACTTAAACAGAACGGGTTTGCACATCCATCTTGCAATTTAGAGTTATTAAGGAGATCCCCTAATTCAGATCAGCTGCTATTGCCAGCAATGCTTTCATTTGCTCATCAAATGCTTATTGAGCCCGTACTATTTTTAAAGCCTTTCGAAGATACTGTCATCTACAAGTCCAAGTCAGACATAGAAAATGCCTTCCTACAGTTTCTGGCGTTCAGTAGAAATTAAGTCGTGCAAATAAGCAATTAGATCAGTATAGAAAATTCTGAGGTATGCAAAGAAAACAAAGACAGGGCAGTTAAACACCTGTTTGCTCTGGGTGATGAAGAAGGCTTGGGTATAGGGCAGTAATGGATATTGGAAAGAACAGTTAGGTTGTAGGAAAAGGGTGGCAGAACAAGTAATGATAATAAGCGTTCAGAATGACTTGCTAATCAAGTTCCTGCTTTTCTGCTATAGGAACTGTTTCTCGACTTTCCTCCTTTGGCCTGCAACAATGACCCCCTGTACCCCTATTCTAGTCCAGAACTTCCCTTCAACCTTACCCAAGCCCTTCCCCTGCCCTTTTGGTCTAACTCTTCTAATTGGGCTGGTTCCTGACACTTTGTATTCTTTTCAGGTATCAGGAAATTTTCTTCTTTAAATCTATATTGATTTTGGGGTGCTCAGGGTGAAATCAAGAGAAAAAGAAAGACAAGATAAGACCTGCCCCTCAAATGATTTCTCACATGCCTAAGTTAGACTTTCAGAGTCTGTTTTGAGGCCCTGCAGTGCACATTTGAATGGTTAGTCCCCCGTCCCCAGGATAGCAAAGGTTGACTTGCTGGACTCAAAGAAATCTCATCTACCATTAAATCAATGGCACTTTTTTTCTCCATATCCCTTTTTGGAGGCCATTAGCGTGTAAGAATACCTATAGGTATTTCTTTTCAATACTTTTCAATATTTGCATGGAAATATAAGCTGAATGGGAAGTAAAGAAAAATCAAGTGGGAAATATTTTCCAGGAGAGTTAATTTTACTATTTAACTACAAAGGAATGACTCCATGGGAAGGCTTCAGTGATTTCTTTGAGAAAGTAATAATCATTTGCCTCTTTCCTCAGTCTTAACCAATCACATACCTACTCTGCCTTCCTTCTTATCGGAGAAGCAGGGATTGGTGAACCGGTCTGTGAGCCTTTCTTTTATTTATCTCATGGCAAAGCAATAACAGCACATAGGCCCAAAACCCCATAAGAAAAATTAGTGAGCCAAAAGCAAATTGACTAAATAAATATAAAAGAAAAGGAAATGAAAGAAGTATGATTAGCATTGTCCACTATTGATGGTCCCAGTTCACGTTTATTATACAGTGAATCAGCAGTTAATTCCAGGAGCAGACTGAGGGTACCAATGGAAATGGAGGGCTTCCAGCCAAGAGCACAGCTTGGAGAGGTCAAGAGCGACTTCCTTCCCTACAAATCTTGGTGAGACCCAAGTTGGGAGGAGTCTTCACAAAGTCATTAGAATCAGAATGTAGAGCTGAGGCCTGCCCAAAGTGTTGGTACTTTACCAGTGATCCATGATCGTAATAGTGCTGCAATATCGTCACCCCAAAATGTCAACTTATAAAAATAAACATTTGTTTTTGGTCACAAATTTATAGGCTTGCCTGGTATTTTTTTTGTGGTTGTTTTGGGCTTAGTTTTACGCATTTGGGCTCAACAGGGACTGATAAATCTCGAATAACCCCAGAAAGATGACTCAGCTTTTTCTCATAGCCTTGAGAGTTCAATCATGGTAGGATGGTCTTGTTCTTGGTAGCTTAGCAGTTTCCAGAGAAGGAACACACTATTCGAGAATTCTCGAAGGCTAGAGTTTTGAACTCCACATCACCTTTATTTATTTTGTTTTATTAGACTGGAGAAAATCTGTAGGGTCCGAATGAATAAGGAACTTCAAAGTTGCAGGTCAAAGACAAGGAGTAAGAGAGTTGGAAATGATTGGTAATTGAGAGATCAACGGGCCAAGGACCTGTGGCATGACTTGTGCTTGGAAGGTAGAGTACAAATCATAGGTCTGGAAGAATCATCTGTGCCGCCAGGTGAGAGAAAGCAGGAGTATTTATTCTGAGACACTTCTAAGAGGCAGGGTTGGTTCCTCTGGGGAAGAAGTACAGTTTTCTTGGCAGCAAATGAAATCAAAGGGATAACTTCTGAATCATTTATCAGCTTGATTTGGGTAGTACTTCATTTGAGTCTTAAAGACATTTCCATTAATTCAGGGCAATTGTTAATTTACAAGTAGGTTTGGAATCGAGACACTTGAATATTTAATAGGGAATAGATGAGACCCTTCCTCCTCTGCCCTGGGAGCCTGCAGTTTTATTGTGACTTTTCCACACTTGTAAGTGTTCATTTGCCTTATTCTGTCTAAATTGGGGGTTCTCATTGAGTGGTCCTCAGCCAGGAACTTGATAGAAATGCTAAATCCCTAGTCTCAGACCAGATTCCGTGTATCAGGCACTCTGGAGAAGATCCCAACAATCAGCATTTGAACAACTTCCTGATTATTCAGCACCATGCACAATTTTAAGAAGCTGAATTGGAGGATCCTATGTGACTTTGTTAGATATAAGACCAAAGAGATACGTTTAGTACACATAAAAAGGTCATATTTTCATTTGAGATCATTAATTACTCAATTTTAAGTAAACATATGCCATTCATGAGACATATTCTGCAGCATTATTTTTAGTTGATTTGAAAGACCTGTAAATTGGGTATCCTGTATTTTACCCAGAAATTGTAAAAGGGGAGGCACGTAAAAATTGTGAAAGGACTCCAAAAAGGCACAATCAAGATCATTAACAGGATAGAAATTCTAGAAAATAAGGTTACTGACATTGATTTGGTGAACCCAGAGTGGAGGGGCCTGGTGGGATTAAGAATTTAGAAGATTTTATTTAAAGGGTACGCTGCTGGACTTCCTTTCTGGCTGCTCAAATTAACTCCAAAGAAATCGCTTTTAGGAAGAAGCGAGACTTCCTGTCAGTAAATGATTTCTGTGGGGGTTCTCAGTGATTCTGTGACTCTCAGGAGTGGTCAGATGCATTTGGAAATTCCCTGTGATTGTGATGCAGTCGGTCTTTCAACCCTTGATTCATAAAGGAGCACTTTAGAGAGTCATTTGCTAACAGGAGGCTGGAGCAGATAATGTCTCAGGGTCCTTTGTGACTTCTCCAAGATTGTTTGAAGTTGCAGTTTTTGCTCCTTATCATGAAATAGCCACAAACTGTTTTTTCCCCCCTAACCTTGAGCTAATTGGGAAGGGTTGGGTTTCCAGAACAATATGAAGAAGAGAGACAGTAACAGCGTTAAATGGATGCTGAGGGGCATAGGGGATTATGTTCCTTACCCACTAGGTTCTCTTCTTGATCGTGCAAACAAATGAACCATAGACAGATTACCGGGAGAAACAGAACATTAGTTATCTTTCGGTAGAATATTGACATGCTTAAATTCTAGAATAAATAGGATAGGCAGGTCTGGGGTTTGTGGAAGCCCAGATAGATATATTGCACTAATGAATGTTGGGGGGGGGTGGGGGATGCTGGACTTAGGGACAGTGAAAAGGGTGAGTCATAGAACAGGACCAGATGCTCTCTCTGACACATGATAGATTTGTCAGATAGGAAGAGATTATTTCTTAACATGATCCTAAATGTAGGTAATCTTCATATTCAATTAAAGTTCTGAACAGTTTTTTCAAAGTACACAGAACCTCTGTTTACTTTTAGATCCACGTGGCACCAATATAGGATGCTGGGAATCAAACCCCAGTCAGTCACATGCAAGACAAGTGCCCTACCCGCTATAGTATCACTCTTGTCCCCTGTAATATTAAATTTTGTGTTTAAACTCTCTCATTTGTAAAACAGAAATTATTGATTCGCATAGCGTATTGTGGAATTTAATTATTTTACTAATTTTCACACAGCGTATTGTGAAATTTAACTGACCTTATTCAAAGTGTATGAACTGAGCATTGGACAGAGCAACAGAGTGAGTTCACCTTAAGTTTTACTTGACATTATTGTGGCTTTGAATCTTTTCTATGCATCCTGGCCCGTTAGTGTTTATTTTAGCCTCAAACCGCTATTGAATAGTCAGCTCATTTTCACATCTGTAAGAGGAGCTTCCCCTTCTGAATAATTGTGGTCTTTCTGTGTGACCCCTAATGAGGAGGTGTTTGCTTAAACTCTCAGGATCACATTCTGAAACATTGCTGAATCTTAATTTTGAGTCATTACTCTTCACTTTACTGAGATGAACTTTCCCACATCATCCAAACCCCCAGGAGAGTTAGGTTGCATTTCCTACTGCAAATTGAATTCAATTAGAAATCTGTAAAAGAATGCCATATAATGTCATAGAGAACATAATGACATTTTCAGAATATTTTTGAGGAACTAGAACTATAAATCAATTTAGTTCTGCTAGGAAGGACAAAGACTTAGTCATGGAAAAATTTTAATCTTTATCAAAATTATAGATTCAGTGGAGATTAAGAATGTTAATTTGGGGGATGAAAGTCAACTGATCTTCTTTACCAATGCCCACAGGAAAAATAGGCAGTGCCAGCCACATATTGGCATCATTCCAGTCTACTACATGTGATTGAACCATCGGATGATAAATTGAGTTTTGTGAAATACCTTTGTTATTCTACATAAGACTAACATCAAATAATTATTTAAATAGATAATGAAATAAAGTATTAGGTAAACAATTTTTACGTTGTTACTTTAATGTTTAAGTTTATATTTTAAGTAAAAATTTCATCTGAACTTAAATAATAGCATGCATCCAGTCTTTATTCAAATATAGTGATACTACTTGTATTTTTTCAATTAAAAAGTGCACTATATATCACATATATCAGTGACTTTAACATTGAGCATTTCTACTGAATCTTGAGTCTGTGGGTGCACTGGGTGATCCGAGAATGTAGGCTAACTTTACTGATTTTAGCCAGGCTCACTCAGCCACTGAAGAATTAGGTGGTATCTCTCTGAAGCTACTTCTAGTGGTTGACTACTTATAGACTTAGGGTGTATTTGCATATAATATATGTGTATGATATGTATAGAAAACTCATTACTCCCAGCACCAAAGCTCCAGTGACATACCACCACCCAAAAGACCCTGCTCTTTACTTTTCCAACCCGCATGCCTTTGCTGTTTAATAATAAGTTTCTCTTGAGTGTAAGGAGTTAGACTTAAATTGATTTCATTTTTTTTAGCTTGATTTCATTTTTAGTTATTCAAAATGAAACTAACTTTAATGGTGTAGTAGTAACTACACTAACTTAATGGTATAGTATTAATGACTGTACCAACTTCTAGTATCTTTTGCTTCTTTTCAATCTCCTTGTGCCCAGTTTAACAGTTTTGAGTTAACCTTATGGATGATGAGAAGTGCGCACATCCTAAGTCTGTAAGTGCCAATACACCGTTAAAGTTAGTTTTATTTTGAATAATTAAATCGATCAAACTCACAAAACTAACTCCTTAGACTTAAGAGAAAGCTATTATTAGACAGCAAGGCATGTGGGCTGGGAAATAAATAGAGGATCTTTTGGTTGGTGGGATGTCACTGGAGCTTTGGGACTGGGAATGATGAGTTTTTAATACACATATTTATATACAGTCTATGCACAGCTTATATATATACATAAACACATGAGTCATACACGCATATATAGAAGTATGATAATAAATTCCTAAAATTTCATACCATTTGTAAAGAATGATAAAAAGTAATCAAAATAATTTTCTCATATATATCATCAGTAAGCAATAAGTATTTGACTAGTTGAAGAACATTATACACTATCCTCTACAGTTAATATATTGACTATAAATTAATATTTTGATACAGAAATTATCTTCTTTACATTTTAAAACTATGAATTGTTTCCTACGTTTATGGTATCTGTGCAGTTTATACTTTAATATTAAAATGTACAAAACTCTGGGAAATGTTGGCCCCACAGCGGGATAAATGTTCCACGGGAAGACCAGCTGAGTGGTTTGAGTGGCTAACCAACGCTTTGCTGAGTTGGACTAGATTCCCTCAAACTCTTAAGAGATCTGTGGCTTTATAGTACTTCCAAACATGTAGACTTTATATGAAGTATACTTTCCTTCTACTGTGAGTAGAGGAAATTTTTACAGGTGGTTAGGATTCCAACATTTCCCCTGATGTTTTCTTTAGATACCATACCATATATTATATATTATATATTATACTATACCGCATATTATACATGCTGTATATACACATATAGACTATACCATATATATATACCATAGACCACATATATATCATAGATATACTAGTCTATAGTACATTTATATAACTAAATAAATCTATAATCTAAATATATAGTATCACTTGTCACTTGTATCACTTGTTTTCCCATTGATCATCGATTTGCTCAATGGGGAACCAGTAATGTCTCCATTCATTGGGAATGAGGTACATTATTGTTACTTTTTTTGGCATATTGAATACATCATGTGTAGCTTGCCATCTGACATGGATGTGGGTTCATCCATCCTTTTTCTGTGCCAGGTCATCAATCCACCAGGGCCCAAAGGGCAGAGCAGAGCTCTGGGTGTAGCCAAGCCTGTCTCCTGTCTACCACCTGTCAAAGCAGCCAAGCACTACAGCCACACCTGCAATACCTCGAGGGGGCCCATAGTAGCAGCCCTCATGGTGTGGGGGGTTCCTTTGGCTTCTTGCAAGACTCTGCTGGGATAATGGGGCAGGGCTAGAACCCGTCTTCCCTCCTGGGCGCCTCATGATCAGCTGGGCACAGGGAGAGCCGGTAGCAGCTCTGCCCCGTGTGTCTGAGTCTCTGGATCAGGCATACCTGGGCTTTTATACAGTATATATTTTTATTAGTTGTAGTAATACACTTTTCATATTACAAAAGCAATTTAGTGGAAGAATCTTCTGATATTTGAGCATCAGAAATAACAGACAACTATACATAAGGTCATTTTGATAACAAAAAAGTTCAACAATTTTTTTTTCTTATAGGTGGACATTGAAGTGGACTTAATTTAGTTTTCCTTTTAAAAAGTCTTTTAAGAAAGAAGTCATATAATTACTAATGAAAGTGAATTTTGGTTATTAAAACTAGAGGTTTCTAGCACCATTTTTTGTCTCCTTTTGTTTGGATGCAGGTTCATCTTTGTCTGTGTCTTCTCATGCTCCTTTTCCTGATCCAGCTGCACCATTTTGATCATGTTCCTCATCACTATCAAATTTAGTTTTCCTGCCCTGAAATTGTGCTTTTCCTTTAGCCGACCCAGCTTGGGCTTTATTTCCCTTTCCCTTTCCTTTAAATCTTTGACCTTTTGATTTCCATTTATTTAGGGATTCTTGCTGATCTTCTATTCCTATAATCTAGATATAATCTAAATATTATATTTATGTAATGTAAATATAATATAAAATATTTTAACTCTGCTCCAATGTAAGAAGTTTTATTTGAAACATTATGAGCATCTATAGTTCTAATCATAGTTCTAGCTTGCGAGTGAGGAACTCAGATCCCAACATCCAAGAGACTTGTTCATCATCTCATAGTCCTGGTCTAGATCAAATTTTTTGAGTATAGGCTTTATGGTTCTCCTAGAAGGCCCGGGTTCTCCGGGGGAGGTCACAGGTGAAGGCTGTAAGTGGGGAGCCACCACATAAGAGGTCTACCAGTAGGACTGGGAGCATGGAAGGAAGCAAGGTTGGAAGGGGGATGTGGTCTGACAAAGGTTAAGAACACATTCCATCACTCTGAGCTCCACGCTGCTACACGTTTCATATCTCACAGACTGTTTCTGCATCGTGACTGTTTTCTTGCACACATAATCTAATCCACTCTTTCCCAGTGGCTGCACTCACTGCCCATGCTTTGAGCAAATGAATGTTCAGGAGGACAGTGCTAGACTCAGATGCTGTTGGGGGAGAATGCACTTTCTGTTTATTCACATCAAGAGGGTAGATTTCCAGATAAATGTCTGACTGATAAGTAATCACTGACTACCAACTGCCTGGGAAGCAGCATTGGCCCTCAGTGTGAAAAGATTGAAAACCACTGGTGTAAGGAACTGTAGCATCTCACAAAAATATAATCCAGGGCACTTCACTCCAATATTGTTCTTTGGGAGAATAGAACATTTTATTCAAGTCTATAATTAGCAATAATTTTAAAATTAGAGTGTATAATAGATAGTAGTGACTAGCCATGCAAGTCTGAAACATTTCTTTTTACTTTATCTTTTCTTTTTTTAATAGGGGCCACAGGCCATGATAATAGGGAAGAATTGGGTTTGGTACTCAGGCAGTGCAGTACTCTGGGACCACTGGGGCCAGGCTATTTTGCTGCAGTACTTGTGATTAAGCTGAGGGGGCTTCACACATGCTAAATATGGCTCTACAAATTGAACTATCTCTCTGGAATCATTAAAAATAGGTTTAGTTTTATTCTTTTAACTCAATTTTTTAAACTCATAAAGCTATTAGTTTTCTGCTTTCATACAATACCTCTATATCCTCCTTTGAAAGGGACAGTTCCGTGCCCCCAGTTGCTAGTACAGGCAAACTGCTAGCTTCAGATTAACTGTTAAGGACCATGTGTCAGTGGAGCTGCTTATGGGTAGAGTTTGACTTTATCTTTTATCTGCTAGGAATGCTTTTAGCAGCAAGTGCTAAAAAAAACCTCTAAATGTATGTATTGCAAGCCATAGTGTGTAAAAGAAGGGTATGAGTGTGTGTGTGTGTGTGTGTGAGAGAGAGAGAGAGAGAGAGAGAGAGAGAGAGAGAGAGAGAGAGAGAGAGAGAAGATGCAAAGTTCCTGCCATAGACGCAGTCTAGGGGAGCGGGGGAGGAATTGGGACATTGGTGGTGGGAAATGGACACTGGTGGAGGGATGGGTGCTGGAGCACTGTATGACTGAAACCCAAATATGAACATCTTTGTAATTGTGTATTTCACTGTAGTATAAGAAAAAATTAAAAATTAAAAAGTTAAAAATAAATACATAAATACTGAGTAATTTTGGATTGAAAGCCAGTACTCATGAATGTGTGGGCCTAGGATCCTTCATTATTGCTAAGTAGGTATAATCTGATAAGTCTCTGCAAATTTAGAATTTAAATTTTCACCCTAGATTATCTAAAAGGTAATCTGCATTCTAATTAGATCGCCTGGTAGCTGATGTATAAGCATAGGGAGATTTTAAAATACTGAATTAAACCATAGTGTTATTAATATTTTCTGTCTAGCAAGGACTTAAGGAGCAGTGGACCCTGTTTTGATATGCACTTCAAAGTGACATTTGGGGCTGAAAAGTTTTTGTTTCCTTCTGATATTATGATTGTCAAAACCCTGGGTATCTTAGCACCTTCCAACCACATTAGAACACAGCTGTAAAAAGGCAAGGGCAAAGAACTATTTTCTTGTATGACTGACTCTCTCTCTCTTTCTCTGTGTGTTTCTCTTTGTCTCTGTCTGTCTGTATCTCTGTGTGTGTGTGTGTGTGTGTGTGTCTGTTACTTTTCTGAAGGGTTAGTAGGGGCCTTCACACCAGGCTTGCTCAGGGCATGCTCTTGTCTCTGAGCTCAGGATCACTCCTGGCAGGGCTGGGGAACCATAAGAGGTGCCAAGGATAGAAAGAATCCTGTTGACCATATGCATGCCAACTACTCTATATTTTTCCAGCCCCTGATTTTTTTTCTTTTCAAAGGACGTTTTTCCCTTTCGGAGAAGCCTCTTATTCGTTAGATATTTGTTACAGATCTGACCATTAAGCCAATAATTGGAATTGTCGTAATAGGAAAACTCTTTGTGGCTTCTGTCTTGACAAATGCTGTCCAAGAGAAATAAAATGTTAGTGACATATATGATTTAAGGTTTTCTGGTAACAACACTTTGAGAAAAGAAAAAAATTGGCAAATGTAATTGTGATTTTACATCTGATTTAAGCTGGTAGCTCTAGATTATGATTTCGACATAGAGCTAGTAGAAAAGAATTGCCAATGAGATATTTTATGTTCTTTCTTTCATACTGGGACTTGGCAAGTGAGTCAAAAAATATTTTATGCTTATCACTATCACTATCTTCCCGTTAATCATCTATTTGCTAGAGCGGGCACCAGTAATACCTCCATATGACCTGTCTCATGCTAGTAGAACCCAAAGGCATCTGCTTGCTCCAGGAACATAAAGAGCCTCAATCCATTATTTTAGGTCATGGGAATGGCATATCAAATACTACACGAGAAGCTTGCCAGGCTTGCCCTGCGGGTGGCATACTGTTGTAGTCACCTCTAAATAAAGCACTTATTGATGAACTGCGTGAGTTGGGCTGTGATAGTCTGGTCTGCTGGGTGGAGTTGTGATGAGAGGGAAGTCGGATGTGGAAAATGTCAGGCCCCATGGAGTAGGGGAGGGTGGTCTGGCTTGTTGTGAGGCTCTGCTGGAGTGGCAGGCCAGAGCTAAAACCCGGCATGCCTCCCGGGCACTCTCATGAGCAGCTGGGCACAGGGAGAGCAAGGAGCAGCTCTGCCCCATGTCTGAGAGTCTGAGAGACATTTTATGCTTATGCCCCATTTAATTCAGATGCTAAATTTTTATCCTTACTTGATCTGTATTTAGATCAATAACATAAACATCACTTTAAAGTACTTCTGTGCCCTAATTGCTCCTGCATAATTAAATATTTTTCCCAAAAATTAAATCAAATATTAGATTTTTAAGTTACGTTACAATATTTGCTTTGTTGGTCATGTTTAAACAGCTCAGTAGCCACAGGTTGCCACTACTTAAAATAAACGATGTAGGACTACCTCAGATCCTTCTACCCAAGTTTCTGCGAGGAGCAACTATAATTGCATCATCGGAAAGCCTGTTGAAGAGAAAACTCTTGGGTTCAGTCCCAAATTTATTCCGACTGTGTCTACATTTAAATTCCATGCAAATTAAAATTTAAACAAAAGTAATCTAAGACATCCTCAAACAAGTCTATGAGTTATGGAGCCAATGGGAACTTTAGAAAATAGTAACACTTTTACCCCACCACAAAGCCTTTCCATCCTATTTCTGTGCAGGAAGCCAGGCATTTAGCGAAGCATTTTAGATTACCCCAATAAGCAACCAAGTTTTGTCCAGACCAATATGACTCCTGCTGTCAAATTCAAAAGCATTTCAACCCAAACATTATTGTAGTAGAATCACTTGGGTAAGTAACGGCACTGATTTACATACTTGTTTCTCTGTGTTCTCTAACTACAATCTACTAACCTTGCTCAGGTCACTATTTTCATCTCCTTTCTTCATTCAGTCACAGGTTAACTCATCTTTCTATTTCCCTGCTGAGCTTTGCCATTGCTTATTGTTCCTGTTTTTCTAGCTAGCCAACGAGGCGGAGCTCCAGCGCTCCTGTGCTGAAATAGTCTCAGCCTCAGTCTGGAAAGCAACCGTGGGTTTTCAGTTTCTTCCATCTTGTTCCAACACCTGCCCCAGTGAAAACACACCTTGCTTCTTTGTCTTGCTCAGTCATAAACTGCATCCGTATTCCATGAACAATGACCTGTTCCTAACTCGCACTCCTCCAAGATGGTATCCTGCACATTTCCCACATTACTTCCCTCAGATGTCAGTAAGTCTGCCTTTGTCCTTCTTGTCCTATTTTTGCTTATGCCTTGAACTTGAATGAAGTAGGCAGAAGCATGCTCAATTTCCGCAGCTTTGTCTGTAGGAGTTCAGAAGACATGTGATTTTATGACGATATTTGGGTTCTATTTTTTGGGGGCACCTGGTGGTACTAAGAAGTAGCTCCGACTCTGCCCTTAGGAATCAATCTTTGCAAGCTCCTGGGACCGTAAGGGATGCCAGAGGTTGAACTGGGTCAGCCGTATGCAAGGCACATGCCCTACCCACTGAGTTATCTCTCTGGCCTTCTTTGAGTACTTTTCAAGCTGCACTTCTATGACTTCCTGTAGACAGTAAATTCACATGACTTGAAACACAGTCTTGCATATTTACATGGTTCTTTTGTAAACTAACTCTATTATTTATCTTATCAGGAAAAAGCTTGCAGGAAATACTTTGGAAAAATGGGTGAATCTCTAGGAATCTTCACCTGAAAAGCTCTAAGTAGTGTAGAACCCATTGAATATGCATATTGCATTTGTTCAACCTCAGAGATACTGTCTCTTTGACTCCTGAACAAAGGGGCTGATTTAATAATCTTGAAGTCTTACCTGTTTCTTGGAAAAGAAGCTTCGGTACAGGATGCATTTCCCTGATGACTAATTATTATCAAATGCAATAAGAGGACTTAGCTGAATTTTTGATTGTGCGGTGTTTAGGCTAGGCATCAAAGAGAACAACTGTTAGTCTGTAGTATATTTGAAAGGAGAATCCTTAGTTCCTGAGAAACACTATTTACATTTAAATGTTTTCAGTTTGAATTGAATAAATAAGAGTGTGATGATGGAATACTTAGAAAATTATAGGACTTATTCTGGAGAGACAATGTGTTGAACATATGCATTGCATGCTCCAAGCAGACTCGAAGGGAACGAGGTTTGATCCCCAGTACTGTATTGTGCTCCTGGTCCCTCAGGAATCATCTCAGAGCACCAAGATGGGAGTAGCTCCCAAGACACTGATGTGTGGCTGAAAACACCAAGGGGGTTAAAGAGATAATGCAGGACTTAAAGCTGCAAACTCCAAGTTTATAGGGCATTCAGTCAATCCAACTCCCTTTGACCATCGGGTATGACAATAAAGGTCCCTGAAACAGCTGGGATTGCCCAGACACTTGCCGGAACCAGCACCACAGCACTGGAACAGTACCCTGTCCTTGGCCATTGATCCTTGGGCAATGTTGGTTGAGAACTGCAGAGATGTGAACTTGGACCTTCTGGACAATGCTTGCTAGAGCCAAAGGAATTACATTAGAAAATTAAGCCAACCTGCTATTGAGGCAGCATGGGGGTGGGCGGAGGGGGTGGGTACATTGGTGGTGGAAATGGGGCACTGGTGGAGGGATGGGTGCTGGAATACTGTATTACCAAGAACCAATTATGAACACCTTTGTAATTGTATGTCTCATGGTGGTATAATAAAAAATTTAAAAAATAATATAAATAAATAAATAGAAAAAAAGAAAATTAAGCCATTATTTTTAATAGATTCTGTTTTTTCATTACAGTTCTTTGGTACCTTTAAATGATGACCACCATGACATGAATTTTAAAAAGAACATAAACAGGATCAGAGTAAGGGTACAGTGGGTAGGGTATTTGCCTTGAATGTGGTCAACCCAGGTTTGATCCTCAGCATCCGGTATGGTCCCCTGAGTACCACCATGAGGAATTTCTGAGAGCAAAGCCAGGATTAACCCCTGAGAATCTCTGGGTGTGGTCTCAAACTAAACAAAAATACTCAATGTTAAAATGAAAATCCATTCACAAGATACTTTTAAGTTCCCAATCTGTTTATGTTTTAAATTAATGTTATTGTATTCTAACATCATGTGCTTCCCATTGCATAACATATGTCTTAAGTTCATCACAAAATGTCCTTCACAAGATAGGTGTGTATCCTTTGTCCCCACTTATCCACCCCTTTTTCTGCTTCCGCTTTTAGGAAACACTAATTGTTCTTATGATTAAGGATTTTTATTTTTGTTTATGTAGTTTATCATATTGTTTTGTCCATACTCCATAAATGGGTGAAATCAGTATGTCTTTGTCCAGTTAACTTACGTTATTAAGCATAATCCCATCTAGGTGACCCATGCTGTTGCGTTGAATTTCATCTTTTTTAGTATATGCAAATAGTATTCTATGGCTTATACATATAAAACAACCTCCTTTTTCATTTATCTGTTGTTTTTATTTCTTGCTTATTATAACTAATACAGTATTACATGTGGAGATACTTATGTCTCTTCGAATTATATTTTTGTCAGTCACCATTGCGCCTGCACGGTCTTGGACTATTGGTTTCAGATATAGGACCTACTGATTCAGTAGACCAAGTATTGCTAAAACTTCTCCCAAACTCCAAAGAGGCCACCTTCCACCTAAAACTAAACTAAACTAAACTAAACTAAATGCTTCAAAGTCAGAAGAATGTAGGATTAAAAACTATTCTTTCTCATCACCTGGTGTTCTTTATTCTGTTGCAATATACTGCCTCGATTTCATGGTATTCTTGGTAATAATTTGCACTTTTGACTAGATTTGTAGCAAGTAGAACATTGCTTCTTCATTATAATAGACTAAGGAACTATATAGCTTCCTATCGATTCTCAATACTGTTATATTTCTAAGAGCACTAGAGCAGCATCACTTTATATTCAAGACTATCTCTTTGTGTATTTATTCATGTCTGTTTATATATATTTTCACATATATATACAAGACTGAAGTTATATGTGTATCTGTCTACACACACAGAGAGACAAAGTCGTCTTTATCCTAGGTAAGTTTCACTGCATAAATGTCAGTGTATTTACTAGGGATCAATACTTTTTCTACAAATGGGCAGTTAGTAATTTTTCACTTTGTAGTGCAGACAGTCTCTATGGGAACTATCTTCTCTATCCATATAACTACCATGAAATTGACTACCCAAAACATGTAAATGAAAATGTGTCTGTGTTCCAGTAAAACTTTTAGAAATCAAGTGGCAAGCTGGCGTTGGCCCACTCTCCATAGTTTGTTAACTCCTGAATAGAAGATGATACCTAAACTTGTTGGAACTGTTCTATAAAGTATATACCACATTACCTTCCTAAATTTGAAATACCTCACACCACAGTGATCTTTATTTAGTAAGGGATTTTGGGTTTGGAATTTCATAGGGCCTTTGGAGCTCAAGTGGTATAGCATAACCCTAGTATGTGCAAAGCCCGAGCTCAATTTATGGCCCGCATGGTGCTAGGAACTGCCAGAGTATTCCTGGTAAGCCCTGAGCACTGGTGGGAATTAGTCCTATAACACAGCAAAGCAAGTTTTAAGGAAAAGGAAGTTATGTCAGTTTTGGTCTAGCTATATAGATAGCTAGAGGGGCTACTAAAATTCAGGTGCTTGTCAAGAATGAGTTTCATGAGTGAGAATTTTTTTATTTGGTCATGGTGGGGGTTTGAAGTCGACAGCCAGTGTTGGTCAGGGATTATTACTGGCTCTGCATTCAGGGATAATTCCTGGTGGTGCTTAGGAAACCATACAGGGTACCGGGATAAAACCTGTGTCAGCCACATGCAAAGCAAATACCCTGCTGTAGTATCTCCCCAACCCTTGAATCAGAGTGTATTTAAACACATAGGGACATATTTGTTGTGCATAACAGGAAGTTCAGAGGTTGGTAGTCCTGGACTGGTTGAAGATCAAAGTGATTTCCATAGAGATCCAGCCCCTGGGCTCTTTGTTCTCCCTCTTGTTAGTTGATAAGCCTTCATTGTTGTTTGCACAGGCTGAAAATGGTTCCTGAACCTCAACTTTACTCAGGCTGAAAATGGGTCTTCACATGAACTTTCATAGGTTAGAGCAAAAAAAAAAGGAAGTGGGGGAAGCAGTTATATTTTCATTAGAAAAACTGAACCAGAGCCCTAAAATCTCAACATACCTCTTGTTGAATGAAGTAAACAGGACCACAGGGCTCCACAGCTATAAAGGAAGCCATAGGATACAGGAAATACTTTTGTAGGTTTTATTTTATTCGCTCTCAGAAATCAGGTAAAAACATGTTGGGTGGACAAGTTGCACCATCTGCTCAGGCATCTGGTCTTATTTTGGTGGCTGTTCTATTTCATAACAAAGACTTAACAGCATCCTCTGGGCAGCTTACCATTTCTGGTAATTTTAGCAGTATTTTCCCTGAGTTGGAACATTAAATAACATTATTCACTTTTATGTAAATGTCATATAATGTACCTGTATGATCCCAGTGGACTTTCCTGAGGATCATAGTTTTGGAGGTTTATTGTTTTTTTTCAGATATGACCTTCATAGTTTATGAATTAGCAAGACTTGAGGAAAAAATGAAGTGGAGGGGCTGGAGAGATATTGCCACGGGTCCAGGGCTCGCCTTGCATGCAGCCAACCTGGTTTTGATCTTTGGCATTGCATAATGGTCCCCAGACCCTGCCAGGAGTGATTCCTGAATGCAGAGCCAGGAGGAAGACCTCAGTGTGGCCCCCAAATAAAACACCAATATACAAAGGATGAAGTTGAAATAAATGAAAATCTACATGCACATTAAACTTTGTGAGTTACCAAATTTTATTCTGATGGGGGATGATTGTGTGCTGAAACAAATTTCATAGCCAGGTAGTAGCAAACTCAGAATTTTTATTTTTCTACTTATTTTTATTTTGGTAGCCACATCCAGTAATGCTTAGAACTTACTCCCTTAGGACTTTTGTACCCAGGGTTCTCTCTTGGTGATGCTGAAGGATCTCCGTGTGGTGCTGGGCAGCAAATCCAGGTGGCTGCACTCAAGGCAAACTCTTTACCTGCTGTATTAGCACTCTGGACCCTGGTCACAGTTTTTAAAGAGTTCTTTGTTCACTTCCTTAGCATATGGCTGTGACACAAGTTTGAGTGTCAAGCCATTTAATAAGCACATAAATACTACTTTCGGTTTTATTTTTATATCTCAAGATTCTTGTCCTCCCGTAAGAGCTAATACTTACTGTGTTTCTGGAATAGGGAAATTAGTAGCTCTTGCTTTGGCAGAGAATACCATAATAAAAAAAGAAGGAGCTTCCCATATAATGTTAACTGCCTTTTTTTTTCTTTAGTAGACCGTCTTAACATGGTACATGTGGGAACAGTATGAAAATAAATGCACTCATTTATTGGTTTTATACTTTAAATGTAAGAGAAATTAGTTTTTTCTTCAAGTAAAACCTGCAGTGCTGAGTAACTTCTATAAGGCTGTTTCAGTGAATCATTACAACTAAATTATAGCCAGAAGCCTTTGTTTGTCTGGTATAAATGTTCGAGTCTTGAGGTGACTAGAAGATTATTCCACCCACACGGCAAAGCTTGGCAAGCTACCCATGTCATATTTGACATGCCAAATACCAGTAACAATTATAGACCTCATTCCCATGACCTGATGGAATGGTTTGAGGCTCTTTATGTTCCTGGAGTGGGCAGATGCCCGTGGGCTATTTTGCATGTGACAGGACATACTGAGATGTTACTGGTTCCCGCTCGAGTAATCCGGCGATCTACGGGAAGTCAAGTGATCAATTCCCGTTAGACTCTCAACTTCCATACTCTGAAAACAGTGGCAAGAAAAGTCCTGGTTTTGTCTTGTTCAGTTTGAGGGGTTCCCTAGCAGTGTTCCGGGAGCCTGGTGTCACTCCTAATGGACTACCCAGAAGTTCTGGGGTCCATTAGGACCAACAGGCAGTGCTGTGCCAACAGTTGAACTGAGGGCATGTACTCCAGCCCTCTCAGCTATCTCTTCTGCCTAAGAGAACACAGTTTTTTGACGTGAATAAAAGCTCTTTTATTTTTTTAAAAGTGTTTTATTATACCACTGTGAGATATACAATTACAAAGATAGATACAATTAAAAAGTTCATATTTGGGTTTTGGTCATACAGTGGAGAACACAGTTTTTTAGTTTTATTTTGGTTTGGTTTGGTTTTGGAGCCACCCCCAGTGGTGCTCAGGGCTTACTCCTGGCTCTGTGCTCAGGGACCACTCCTGGTACACTTGGAGGACCATATGTGGTGGCAGGCATTGAACCCGCTTCAGGTACTTGCAAAGAAAGTGCCTTAAGTAATGTACTATTACTCCAGCCCCAATAATCTAGTTTTTAATCCAAATTGTTACCAGTTCTTAAGGTATCTCAGTATGGAAGAGTCCCTGTCTTACACGTCTCCATCATCACGATTGACCAGCGGCACCAGTAACCCCATTGACCTGTCTCAGCTAGAGGGCCAAGCACCTGCGCTCCAGGAGATAAAGAGCCTCAAACCATTCCATCAGTTCATGGGAATGAGGTCTAAAATGACGGATCGGCAATCAAAACAACACAGGTAGCTTGCCAGGCCGCCGGCGGGTAGCATACTCTTGTAGTCATCCCTAAATTCAGCATTTATTGAGAACCGGCGGCCGGAAGGCTGGTCTGCTGGGTGGAGTTCTGACGAGAGGGAAGTCAGATGTGGAAATGGAGGCCTTCATGGAGTGGGGGCGTCATCTGGCTTGTTGCAAGGCTCGCTAGGTGGCGGGCCAGGACTAGAACCCGCATCCCTCCTGGGCGCCTCGTGAGCAGCTGGGCACAGGGAGAGCCAGAGCAGCTCGCCCCATGTTTGTGAGTCCATGTGGAAGAGTCACCAAAACATTTTAAGGGATGACTAGAAATGGAAGGATCTGCATTTTAGTAACTATCAGTGACGTAGAAGCCCCATATAAGTGTAGGGGCCTGAATTCCTCTTTGGCTTTAATTCATTTATTAACATGATTTAACAAAGCTGACTCGAGAGAGTGGAGAAAAAACAAGCAGCTAAAAGAAAAGAGTCAACATGAACAAACCTGTCTACTGAGTCAGGAAAAAATAAAAGAAACCAGAGAAGTGAGAAGCCTTTAAAAGACTTCTAAATGGTATTATCAGGAATAGTGGCGTGTTCAGAATAAATGCTTTTGGATGAGAAATAGTTCAAGAACAAGAAATAGGGCGGAGGCGATAGCCCAGCGGGTAGGGAGTTTGCCTTGCAAGCGGCCGGCCCATGCCGCCCGAGTTCAATCCCTGGCATCCCATATGGTCCCTGAGCACCGCCAGGAGTAATCCTGAGCGAAGAGCCAGGAGTAACCCCTGAGCATTGCCGGGTGTGACCCCCCAAAAAAAAACAAAAACAAAAAGAACAAGAAATAACAATCATAAATTGAAGGATTATTGTTGATTGAAAAATAATATAGTGGTTGGGAAAAAAAGAAAAAGAAGCCATTCCCCAAGCCCAAAACAGTGTGAAGGGACCAGAGTGATATTATAGAAGATATGGAGCTTGCCTTGAACTTGGCTGACCTGGGTACATTCCCTGGCATCACATATGGTTCTCCAAGGCCCGCCAGGAGTGATCTCTAACTACAAATCCAGGAATAAGTCATGAGCAGCAGGTGTGCCGCTCCCCCAACGACAAAACAGTGTGAAAAAGATTGCAAAGTTGAGGTATGAAAGGATCAACCCCTTCATCCTACATGCTCGAGAAAGAGAGAAAATGAAGAGAGGAAACACTTAAAGGATCGCTTTTAAACTCTCCAAATCTTGAGAAGAGAGCAGTAGTACACTGGGTAAAGTATTTGCCTTGGATGCAGCCAGTCTAGAGCCCCAGCATGCCGGGAGTGAGCCCTGAGCGCAAAACCAGGTGCCCCACCCGAAACTTAAATTCTCCAAATCTTTGGATTGCAAAGGTCTTTTGACTGCAGAGTAGTAGAATAAGAATTCTAATATGATTGACATGGTAACTGGACATATTTTCATGATAATTACACCAAACAGGAGAGGATTCTTTTATGTTGTAGAGATGGAACTGGAATTGGTACAACAGTGATGATCTTTAGAAGGCAAGAGAATAGTGCTCTATGATTTAGGGAGAATGGATGCTAGTCTACAATTCTGTCCTCAGCTCACATTCATATTCACCTTGAAAGACAACTAAGTGTGGGGGGCTAGAGCGATAGTCCAGCGGGTTGGGAAGTCGCTTGCATATGGCCAAGTTCAATCCCTGGCATCCCATATGGTCTTCTGAGCAACGCCAGGACTAATTCCTGAGTACAGAGCCAGGAGTAACCCCTGAGCACTGCCGGGTGTGGCCCAAAAAGCAAAAAAAAAAAAAAAGACAACTAAGTTTAAAACAGTAAGAAATACAAATATGATAACCACTGGATCATTTCTTAAAGAATTATTCAGTGTGAAGGTCAATGAAGTTTGATGTTAAGGAACATGCAGGTAATATAAACCAAAGAATGCAATAAAGCACCATTAGTTATTTGGCACATTATATTATATAAAAGTATATATTGTATATTGTATATATAATTAATACATAGTATAAAATACATGTTATATATTAAAATATAGGGCATGCTGTCACCCCTAACTATATAACATAGTTTTTTTTAAAATAATCACATCACGCACGATCTTCCCGTTAATCTCTATTTGCTGAGCGGGCACCAGTTATCTCAATATGTCCGCACATGTAGAGCCAGGGCACGCTTGGACAGGAACATAAAGAGCCTCAAACCATTATATTAGGTCATAGAATGATCTAATATAATTGTTACTGCTTGGCATATCAAATACAACACGAGCAGCTTGCTAGGCTTGCTGCGGGAGGCATACCTATAAACACCTCCTTTAAATCAGAATTATTTAAAAAACTCAGTATGAGACTACTACTCAAGACCAGGGAAAATGGACCAGGAATACTTATCAGTGTTTGGAATCTACCCAAGCGTGTGTGGGGTGGAGGGTAGGCAAAAATAGAGAAGGGATCAGTTTGACAATAATAGTTGGGAATAGTAATGCTATATTAGACCTGAATATTAAAAGTAGGTAAAGGGACATAGATGATAAACCCTCTGTGTTACAAACCATAATGCGCAGAAGGAGAGCGAGAGAGAAGAAAGCAGAGGAGCTGATCACAGCCTGGCTTGCGTGGCTCCTTGCGGCCACGCAGTTCATCAATAAATGCTCAAGTTTTGAGGTGACTACAAGATTATCCCAGTTGCACGGCAGAGCCTGGCAAGCTACCTGTGTCGTATTTGACATGCCAAATACCAGTAACAATTATAGACCTCATTCCCATGACCTGATGGAATGGTTTGAGGCTCTTTATGTTCCTGGGTGGGCAGATGCCCGTGGGCTATTTTGCATGTGTCAGAACATACTGAGATGTTACTGGTGCCCGCTCGAGTAATCGATCTACGGGAGGTCAAGTGATCAAGTGAAGCTATTTGGCAAGTCTCTCTCTTTAAATACTGCTTTATTTGGTTACTGCCATTACAGTGTAGCTTCTTACCCCTCCTGTGGGTCTTCAGACCTCTGATATTCCCACCACCACTATGGCCACCACATGCTCTATCCCGCCACTGTACTACCCAGCCTGACTCCTTGACAGTTACAATTCAAGTTCAGTTATTGAGGTTGGGTCTAATGCTTGTGGAAGTGTTGGAGTGAGTGGTATGTATTGATACCTCAACTCTACACCATAGCGGGATCAAGGCCCTTGAACCTTACCCCAGTGACAAATGTTTTTTTTTAAAAAAATCCATCCATCATTATATTCATGAAAAATAATTATTAATGGTATTTTAAACTACAAAATCTTAATAAATAATTTTAATTAGATAAACATTTTAAAACATCCATCCACATGTACATGTTATCACATATGTATGACATATGTATATAGATACAGGGTCAAGGGCATATAAAATAACCTTATAACACTGCTTATTTCTTAGAAGCCTATTTGGATGACAGCATAGGACTTTATATTTTTTGTTTTATAAATTTCCAGAGAGTGTTTATCTTGAGTTAATGAGTTTCATTGCTTTGAACCATTGTTTAGACAATTTTTCAAATAAAAAATTGTAGAAGAAATAAACAAATATTGTATATGCTCTCATTGATAGGACCCATTTACAGTGGGATTCATGGGAAGTAGGGAGGCAGTGTGTTTAGCAATTTTTAAGTTACTAAAATTTGTATTAAAATTTGTATTGGAACCATCATTTTCCTCTCCCCTGCTCAAATATATTAGTTCAATTGGCTCATCTGCCAATGTCTAACTAGCCCTAAGCTGAATCCCTTTCTCTCCTCTTTCCCAAAAACTCAGGCACCATGAAAGAAGACGGCCATCTTCCTCCATTATGCTTCATTTTTAGGATTTGAGACATGTGGGAGAATCCTATTAACATAATGTGCAGTGTTTCTAGTCAGAAAGTCAAAACAAAGAATACGCATGGTCATTTAAATATTTGCAACATGTAGGCCATATATTTATATTCAGTAACATTTACTTTTTCTCTAATTACACATGTACATGTCCATCAAAACTGTTTTCAGAAAATTCTGAAAGTTACAATAAAGAAATAAAGTATTTGCTGCATCCTTGATTCCAGATATAGTAACTAGTAACATTTTATTGGATTTATTTTAAAGTTTTCAGATATATGATAAGCTATATTTTAAACTTTAAATATTCACTATATAACTGTCTTCCCGTTCATCATCGATTTGCTCGAGTGGGCCCCAGTAACATCTCCATATGCCCTGTCTCATGCTAGTAGAGCCCAAGGGCATCTGTTTGCTCCAGAAACATAAAGAGCCTCAAACCATTATATTAGGTCATAGAAATGAGGTCTGTAATTATTACTGGCATTTGGCATATCAAATACGACGAAGGGTATGCATTATGCCAGGCTTGCTGTGTGGGTGGCATATTCTTGTAGTCACCCTTTAAATATTATTATGAACATTATGTATATATAGTATATATATATATGAAGTAACTTTTCCAAAGGGAATAATATTGTGAGTGCTTTTTCATGCCATTAAATATTCTTTTTTGATTGTTTTGTGTTGGGGCTACACCTTAGCATGCTCAGGGCTTAACTTCTAGTTTTGTGCATGGGGATCAATCCTGACAGTGCTCAGATGACCATATCTGGAACTGGGTTGGCTTGTGTGCAAGGCAAGAGCCTTACCTGCTGTGTCGCTTCTCTGGCTCTAACTATTCTTTATAAATTTAGTTGTAATTCCCTTAAAACTCTTCACTGTGTTGGAATTGTATACAGTTATTCCTCTAGTTGGATAAGAGTGTATGAGTGATAGAGAAATTGAGATGTTAATGACATGTTTATTGTGTCATAATCAGTAGTAAGTAGTCCTTTACTTAAGTTGTTAATATGAAAAGAATGCAGGTTTGTCCTGTGGAGGTGGAAGACCTGCTCAAGGGCACATCTTTGCTGAGAACAGATGGGTCATGCTCTTCTGTACCTATCTGTAGGTGAAAAAAATCTTCATTAATGCAAAGTGATGTGGAGCTATAACCTTTAGTCAGAAAAAAATGAATCTAGATTTTGCCCTTGTCTGCAGAGGGAGAAGCTGCAAGTTTAGCTTTGTCACATGGCTTATCCCGCCTGGATAACGCTGTCACTGGGCATAACCAGCAGAATCGTGCTGAATTCCAGCTCTGCCAAGCCTGGTATCCGGCCTGAACGAGAGGATGTGGAGGGGTGTGTGTGTAATTGTTGTCTGTGGTTAAGTTCATGAAAGTGGAGGAGCAGGTGAGTGAAGGAGTATTCTTTATGATAGAAATCCAGGAGCTGATGCTATCTCAGCAAAAACACTCTAAATTTTATTAAATAGAAGACATATTTGTAAGAAGTTTAGTAATAATGTTAGATAGAGGCTAAGGAAATAGTTGAGCAGTCACTGAGTTTGGGCCCTGGTACCACTTGTTCCTCTTTCTTCCTGACCTGCTAATGTAGCCATGGAGTGAGTAAGCTTTGCCGGAGTGACCCAGGTGGTCTCTGGAACTAAAGACCCCAAACAGCTCCATATTCCTGGGTCCTAGCAATGAAATGCCATTTGGCTGAATGAATAACAGTTGCTGGGCATTGCCCCTGACTTAGCCAATAAAAATAGAAATTTATTAAAATCGGTGCCTCTTCTGGAATGCTTCAGGGGACCAGCCACTCATTTCTTTGGTATTGGAAGAGAGTCACGGGCATAGGGGAGAAACTCTGAACAAGAGACAGGGGTTTCTTTTTCCTTGCTCTTAAGGATAATGAGGTTAAAGGAGACAGGAAGGACGGAAGTGGGTTGAAATAAACAGAACCTTAATTATTAGAGAACTTTGAAAAGTTGACAGTGTCTGATGTTCCCTGGGGGTGAATGACAGATCCTCTTACAAGACTTGCGGAAGGTCACACAGTTGTTCAAGGTAACCCCAGGAAGCAGCCTGCCACTGCTGGATGTGGCTGTGAACTATTAATTGTGCTAAGATCCTGACATTTAGAAACAAGCCTGAGTGTCTTGTAGAACTTCTGGACTGAGACGTAGATGTGTTGTTTGACGAAAAGGAAACCTATTTTGTCTTTACTCTGAAATGTGCAAGTACAGTCCTCAGCTAGCTTTTGTAAGGAAAGGGGAGATTTTATTCAAAGAATACAGGGTGTTTTCTAAAAATATAAGGAAAAGAGGAAAAGATCTGCAATAGGTACTAACATTTTTTTTCTAGAATCAGGAAACAGTTAATTTTAAGGGCGCTCTGACCTTTGTTCATCTGATACTGGGTTTTTTTCCCTTTTCTGCTTCACTCCACAGAGGTTCAATAACTGCCCAATATGTTGATTTCCCTTGGTTCTAGTGTCTCAAGCAAGCCTCCCACTGAAGTCTGACTTTTGTAAACAGAAAGAAGCTGAGAGACTCAGCTTTAACCATGTCTGTCCTTCCTTGGTTCAGTCAACTTAGGCCAAGGCAAAAATCCCATCACAGATGGGGCTGTTAGCACCATTTTGGGGTATCATAGCTATTCTCAAGTAAAGGAGCTGTGATTTCAGTGGACTCTGCAAATTGGCCACTACCACTCATGACTTCGAGGCACAGAACAGGGAGACATAATCTCCTATCATCATTTTTTTGTCTACTGTTATTTTATTCTTTCTATTTTTTAGTGTTTCTTTTCTTTTTTGAAAATTAATTTTTATTAAAAGCATCATGATTTACAAAGTTGTTCATTATGCAGTTGTTTTAAGCATTCCGTGTTCCACAACCACCAGTGTGACTTTTCCTTCACTGATAATGCCCAGTTTCCCTCCCATTCCCAACCTGCCCCCTTGGGCACATAAGAAATTTATATTGCTTATTCTAACAAAACTTTAAGAAATGCTATATAGAATCATCAGAAAATAAATTAGTAAGTGCCAATTTGTGATTGCTGTATGATTTGACCGTGTAAATAAGAAAATTAAAATCATTGAATACAATATAATAAATCTGTTCTCATTTATACATGTTTTTAATTCTGGAATCTAAAATTTACATTAAATTTCATTTTATACTTGAAATTTATTATGATAATAATCATGTCTTTTTTGGGGGGTCACCCACAGCAATGCTCAGGGGTTACTCCTGGCTGTGCACTCAGGAATTACTCCTGGTGGTGCTGGGGAGACCATATGGGATGCTGGGGATCGAACTCAGGTCCAGCCGCATGCAAGACAAATGCCCTACCTGCTAGACTATCACTCCGGCCCCTAATAATCATGTCTTAACCATCATAAAACTTTAAAGCTATTCTGTGTTAATATATTATGGAGTTTACATGAAATAGGTCAGGCCTACATTCGTAAATTTTCCCTCCTATACTTTATATAAATACTATGGTTTACAAAGTTGTTATATAATGATGCTTTATTATAGGCATTCATATTCCAATACCAATTCCACCACCATTACACCTTCTCTCCATTGACGAAATTGATGCCACTTCTGGAATGTTCCAGGGCACCAGTCACTCCTCTCACAAAAATATATTTCCTTTCAATTCTAAAAATTGTCTCCATTTTTCCCAACCACCCATTAAACCTGTCCTCATACTAGACCCTCAATAATTTATTTTTATATTGCTTGTTATTAACAATGATCAAAATATGTTTCCTTAAAAGAGACAGTGTAAATTGTTGTTTCTCACCATGGAGACATTAAGTCCTTTGTATGAGAGATTACTATGTTGCCATTGCAAGTTAAACCTTTTGTGTTGGTAGTTTTTTTTATTTGAGATTGGTTGACTTCCATGTTGCAGCTCTGATGTGCTATTTACTACTGGTTTTATCATTGTTGCAGAGTTTGGGATGCCTGCTCCAGAAAGTCCAGAATTTTTAAAGGGGTGGTATGTCAGGAGTTAAAATTTTAACTGACTGGAAGCTTTGGTGTGTGGACATGACTGCTGGGACTTCCAGAAGGTTGAGGGGTGGTAGCCCATCCTGACTCTTGAGAAAGCTTAGGTATTTCAGTCATAAAAACCTATCCACCTTAATTTTCAGCAGGTTGGTTTCTTGGTGAGGTTCATCTGGAGATGATGGAGTTTGGCTAGGGGCATGGTGGAAATTTTGGAATGTGAGAGCAAGCAGCTTCTGGGGCTTTGTTTGGGCAAGCTAACCTGCCCTGCTCCAGGGTACCGCAGATGTCTCAGCCACGCTCAGGTGTCCAGAAATGTTTTCTGTGTTTTGTTGATCTCTATCGAGATTTGTTTGAGTCTTTGGAGCAAGGCTGGTAGAAGAGTTTACATGATGGCACCAGAGGTCTCCCTTGTTATCTTTTTCAACCTAGAAGCATTATGTACTTTGTTGCTATTAAAATGTGTGATCCATGAACCTGTATCACCCAAGAGTTTTTCAGAAGTGCAGAATCTAAAGCATTTTCAAGACCTACTGAGTCAGAGTCTGGCACTTAGCAACATCCCCTGATAATTGTTAGAGATTCAAGGCCAAATGGCCAAAAGCACACTAAAAGAGAACTGGTCCACACAACTGAGTTGCTGTGAAGGGCGAATAATTGAAAGGGAGGGGTTGTTCGGGTCTTTGGGGAGGGAGATGTAAACCCTGCTGATTAGCGTGTTGGAATTATGGTTATGAAAACACCTCATCAAGCATATTGTAAGTTACAGAAACAATTTTTAAAACAAGGAAACAAAACCCATAACTGTTAGGGATTTGTATTTGAGAAATGTTGCTTTGATGAGGGCAAGAAACCAGCCACAGGCTAGGTATTTGAAAGGATTCTCTCTTCCCTGCAGTTTTCCCCCGCACAACAGTTGCCTTGGCTAAGTGTCAGCTGAGAGTCTTCCCCCTGCCCTCATCATCCTCCCTAGAGAGGTGTTGTTGCTGGAAATTCAGGGTTCGGCAGGGATGCAGAGAGATGTGTAAGTTGGAGAGAAAAATCAGTCTCCATGCCTCATGAATGAACCATACTGCGTTTTCGGAACTGATTCCAGAGGGCCGTTGTGGAATGAAAGAAGAAAATTTAAAAAAAAAGTGAACTTAAAAATCATTGCCAAAATGGAAATATCAGGAAGCTCAACCTTAATTATATTGAGGTTAATAAATGTCATATTAAACTCCTATTCTGCCTCTGTCTTGATGTTCAGCTCAGAAAGTTTTACTTTACATCTTACATCTTTTAATTACACGCTCTTTGTGAACTAAACTGACAACTTTTCTTAGTGGAGAAATTGCTGGATTGTTTGTTTGGAATGAAATACCCTCCAGAAACTCACTAGGTAGAACACTGTTGGCAAAAATTCATAAATACGTATTATTAGTGGTTTGGAGTTTGGAGTTTGAAGTCCACAAGATAGATTTCAGACACTACTGCAGGGATTCTGGAATCTTCGTTTCTTGTTTACTGCTTTAAAGCTCTAGGTACTAATGTGAGTCACTCTAACCTGCCACTGCTATTAAATCAAAGTGCTCATTTGGAGGAGTGCATTTATTATTTAGTAACTTGACTGGAAAATCCAATAAAAATTTCTTTTATAAAAATTCTGACTTTGCAGCTGCAAGAAGTCACTAAAGGGAATAAGAATTTCTATGCCTATGGAAAAGCAGTAAGCCCTGCTTTAGTGGAATCCTTTCTTGATGAGTTCAGAACTTTCATCTGTTTTTTTAAACTTGAAGCATGTGACTTCACTTAGCAGGAGTTCATTATATTCTCATGCCTTGGTATTCTAGGTTGCCATGTTTCCATATTCATTTAAACAATGTTTTCAGTTGTATCTGCTGGTTTTGTTGAGTGGGGATGATTTCCTGGTCAGGCTTGCTCTAGGACAAGAAAAGAATCATGTAACTGGGCTAGACTTTAAAATTTGGTTTTGTTTCTCCAAGTCAATGGGTACATAAAATTATTTGAGCAGAGGGCCTCATCTAAATCTAGATGCTGTTGTGTGCTGACAATTGTTGGAAATGGTAACAACAGATTAGAACTGAACATTGAACATAGGCAAAGCAATATACTTGATAACCCCTAAATGTATGGATTGCAAGTCACAAATTGTAAGAGAAGGGAGAGAGAGGGGGAAGGAAAAATGTCTACCACAGAGGCGAGAGGCAGACTCGGGGCAGGGGGAGGGAATTTGGGGATATGGGAAGGGTGGTGGAAGGTTGGGTGCTGGACACTGTGACTGAGACCCAATCATGAAAAGCTTTGTAATTGTATGTCTCACAGTGGTATAATACAATAAAATAAATAAATACAATAAATGTAGATGCTATTGCTGTCTGTTTGTCTGTTGGCATCAACCCCCCAGATTTCCAGCAGGACACTGGATAGTTGCTCCAATTCATGATGCCCATCTCTTCTCTAGGCCAGCAACATCTCCAGCACCTGGTCAGTTGTTACCAATGCAAGGCCTTGAATACTGTATCAGTCTTATTTAAACTATGGGGTGTGTGTGTCTGTGTGTCTGTGTGTGTGTCTGTGTCTGTGTGTGTCTTGTGTGTGCGCGTACCTATAGTGTCACTTTAATGAAAGTAATTCTGAGAAAAAAGTGAGTTGAAAAACACTTTTATTAGCAACAGTGAAGGGTAATCACCTCCCTACTGTAAACTCTTGGCAGTTTATGATCTGATTTATGTGTCTGCAGACTGATTGGTGTTGAAAGGGATTCCATTTAAGCAGTAATGGTTGAAAGTCTTTCGCTAGGCAAAATGTGGTCTCATGATCACTGATGTCATTATCACTTGGGAATTAGTGAGACCTGCAGAATTCTGGCCCCAGCCCAGCAGGGCTGAATCAGATCTGCAGGGTTTGGGTTGTTTGTTTGTTTCCTGCTTAACAGAAATCTCATGGTAATTGATTTCCTGGTTCAAGTGTGAGAAACACTATCTAGATAAATATTTATAAGCCGTAACATCAGCTTTTCCCTAGCCTTATGGTATAAATTATATACCCTTAGCAATCTGTTCCACCAACGCATCTGAAGTCATATCTAGGGAAAATAGATTTTTCTTCTTTAAGTTCGCACTTATTTCCGTTGAATAATTGGTTGCTGTTATTTTCATTGTATTAAGAACTATCTGAATCTCTTAAGCCTTGTCTTTTTCCTCACTTGGTTTTGAAATAAATTCTTCTTCAGAATCCCTATATTACTTGAGAAAACTTTAAACTTATTTTTGGGGGTTCTGGGGATGGCTCTAAGGGTTGAACACATTCTTGGCCTGATGGAACTTTGTGTTCAATCTGTAGCATCCCATAGTCCCCTGAGCTTCAGTGCAGGAGGAGCCGTTGAATGCCTTTGGGTGTGACCCAAATCCAAGTCAAAAAACATGAAATTTTATTATTTTGTTATATGGTTTTGTTAGATCATTTTGTTATATGTTTATTATTTTGTTATATGTTTATTATTTTGCTATATTATTTTGTTATATGAAATTTTATTATTTTGTTATAAATAATGCATTTATTATTTTGTTATATGCTGACACTGTTTAACATGTAGGATTTTCAGACCATTGGTGGATTGATTTTTTGTTTTTGAGTTTAGATTTATTGATGTTTCTCTACCAATTTTCACTTTTTGGTGGGGGTAATTACGCCCACCGAAGTTCAGAGCTTATTCTTGACATTGTACTTACGGGTCACTCCCAGCAGTGCTTGGAAGACTGGATGGGGTGTTATGTATTGAATTGTGGAATGCACACATCTTACCTGCTGTACTATCTCTAGGGCAACACTAATGCCAGAGCACCTAATGTTTTTTAATCTTAATAAAATTACAAATCATAAGATTGACATTAAAGCACAACAAATTACAGATTAGACGGTAGGCATTAAATTGCAGGGTTTCCTTTTCAAAGCTCAAACATTAAGATACTCTGAATATCCAACTTATCCAGCTTTTACATTATCAACAAAGAAGCAGTACTACACACATCACCGTAGGGTAGGGAAAGTTATTCCACAGTCAAAAAGGCCAATTGTTTGGAAAATAGACGGGAAAAGCAGCACAGCAAACCGTGTGCATGTACTTATGTAGCAACATTTTTAAAGGTCCTTTGAATTATCTTATTCTTTTGGCATCACTAGGTTCCAGGATATCTTTGGTCCTCTCAAACAATAATGTGTATTCTGAAAAAGAAAGGTCATGGGCTCTAAAACATGAGACGAAACTAAAGCATATAAATGATTTTTTTCATGAGCAGTGGACCAAATAGAGCTTTTATATCAACTTTGACGTATCAGTTTCTCACCTAAGTCATCCTCAGTCCATATATTTATTTTTCTGTGAATGTTAGTAGCTGTATATGATTTGAGCTATGCCTCAAAAAAGAAAAGAAATCTATAAAGACCATAAGACACTAAGCTTCCATGGTTAAATACTTCCTTTTTCTCCTCTTTGATATCTTTTTTTTAAAGTATTTTTATTATACCACCATGAGATATACAATTACAAAGATGTCCATATTTGGGTTTTGGTCATACAGTGTTCCAGCACCCATCCCGCCACCAGTGCCCATCTCCCACCACCAACGTCCCCGGTTCCCTCCCCCTCACCCAGCCCTCCTCCATGGCAGGTTCTTGATTTCTTTCCCTTTCTCTCTCTCTCTTTCTCTTTTCCTTCCCCTCCAGATTGTGGATTACAAAACTTACATTAAAGGGTTGTCATGTGTATCTTTTTGCCTGTATTTAATGCTCAGTTCTAGGTTGGTATTAGTACTTTCGACAATTGTTAGCACACGGTTCCATTTTCTGTCTTACCTAGCCTCTGACTCCCACACGTTTGTGATAATTTTCACCTTTGACAAGACCTCCTGATACATGTTTCACTTGACCTTGGATATTGGTATCATAATATGTGCATATAAATTTATGTCATGCAAATAAATGCAGTCATTCTATATCTGTCTCTCTCCTTCTGGCTAATTTCACTCAACATGATCTTCTCCACGTTCATCCATTTATAGGCAAATTTCATAACTTCATTTTTCCTAACAGCTGCATAGTATTCCATTGTGTAGATGTACCAAAGCTTCTTTATCCAGTCATCGATTTTCGGGCACTCTGGTTGTTTTCAGATTCTGGCTATTGTGAATAATGCTATGAACATAAAAGTAGGAATGGTGTTTCCATTGTGTATTTTTGGTTTCCCAGAGTAGATTCCCAGGAGTGGTATGGCTGGGTCAAATGGGAGTTCAATTTCTAGTCTTTGGAGCAATGTCCATATTGTTTTCCAGAAAGGCTGTACCAGCCGGCATTCCGTATTTGTTCTATTTGAAAGTAGAAAAGTAAGTTTTCTACTTGTAATTAGAAGAATGCCTGATAAGGACTGGAGAGAACATAGAGCAGTTAGGTCAACCCAGCTTTAGTTCCCGGTATCACATATTGCCTCTTAAGCATGCCAGGAGTGACCCCTGAGCACAGAAATAATAAACTTTGCAAATCACTGGGTGTGAAGCCCCCCAAACAACCTCTTCATCTCCCAAAATATGTGTTTTAGTTATTGTTTCTCCATAGAATAAAAGTTATTCATATCTCAAGGATTACAACTTAATTTGAAGTTCTCCTGAAGGGGCCTGAAAGGATAGTCCAGCCAGTAGAACATTTGCCTTGCACGCACTGACCCAGTTTGATCCCTGGCATCCCATATGGTCCCCGAGCACCACCAGGAGTAATTCCTGAGTGCAGAGCCAGGAGTCACCCCTAAGCATTGCTGGGTGTGAGCTAACAAGCAGAAATAAAAAGAAAAAAAGAAACCCATGAAATGTAAAAGATCACTGCTTTAGGTAAAATAATGCCCCAAGATACGTTTTTTTTTTTTTTTTTTGAGCGGGTTAGTTTTTCAACAAAGGTTCTTTGGGTAACAAAACTAAAACAAACAAATACATAACATTAATAAGTTGATTTCTGGGACTGTAAGAAGAAACGTGTTGGTTCCCGGCACCAAAAGGATAGTTGAGGTATGTTTAGTTCCAGGAACCTCTCTTTCTGTAAGTCTTATCTGCTAGTCGTTGTTTTGTTCTTTCTCTTTTTTTCTTTTCTGGCTCTTGGGAATGTCTTATGGTTTAGGTAGTACTGCCTTTAAATGCCAGCTGTCGATTGTCTCATCTTACTAAACTCAGTGGAAGAAATTGCCTACTTCTAGGTGACTCAGAATATCAGAAATGAGCTTGTTATTTCAGATAGTTCAAATAAAGTGTTCTTGCCCATTCCTGAACCACGAGCACTCCATTCTCTAGCTCTAGGAGATCACAGCCTAGTTATATGTTTCCCTTCTAAAATTAATATTGCTGGAACTTCAGGGACTGGATCAGGAAAGGGAGACTTCAAGATGAATCTAGACTACTCCTCAGTAGAGGGGGAGAAGGTGTCAAAGGAAGAAAACACCACGAGTCCTTTGCTATGAATAACCCCTAGAGGGAAAAAAACCATCCTGTTGCTCAGCTAACGCTTGTCATTCCCGTGGAGCCCAACAAACCCTCATCTTATCCTTCTCTTTATTAAAATGTACTGTGTAGCTCTGTGCAGGACATTTTTAACTAGATCCATGTTCCTTACCTTCACTGGCGCATTTTTGCTGTTGAACCTTGTCATTATATTTCTTGTCCAAATGCTATTCTTGTTTCAGCATTTGAGGGAGGTGAATAAGCACATTGAGATTGCTCAAATATCTTCCCCAGAGGTGTCACAATGCAGGTACCTCAATCCCTAGATATCCAAAAATTAGCTTTATTTCTGATACTTCGGGCTTTTTGCCAAGCCTCACGGGAAGGGTTTTCTTTTAAACAAGTCTACAGCACTTATTTTAGGCTTAACTAATGCAGTTCATTGTTAACAGGGATGAAAGATACATTTCAAACCCACAAGTTATGAATATGTAAAAACTATAAGAGTATGATAAATAGTTGATTAATCGCGCAAGTATTTTGCCATGGTCCTCATTTGCCACTGAGACCTGAGGGTGTCTCAAACATGAGAGAAACTCATGTTGTCTTTCTAACACTCTGAAATGTCTAGAAAAAATTTCACTGGGCTAGAACTGGAGCATATTAAGCAAATAAGTCAGCGGGAGAGACTTATTATTAGATGTTCTTGCTCATCTGTGGTATATGGAAAAAGCAAAACAAGGAATAGACAGTATTGAGTGATGACCCATCCTTGACCCTGGATTAGAGAAATGAGAGCAAGTGGGGGGGGGGATAGGGGTGAAAAGGTTCACTGGAAGTTACATAATGAAACCGGTGGGGGTGTCTTGAACCTTTTGGTAGTGGCGAGGTATTGTTACTGTGTACATTAAAGCCAAACTATTAACACCGTTGTAAACATGTGACCTAAACTATAATAGTTAAATTCTCAAAAATAGAAAAAAAATCAAGAAAATATGGTTCTTCATTGGTGATGAACTAAAATGAAACCATTGTGGAAGTACTAAATAGCCCTGTTTTATAAATAAACTGTCATTAATGTAGGAAACTAGTTACTCCACATGTTCACAACAGAAGCAAACCAATATAGGGGACCAGGTGCCTAAAACAGTGGTCTAAAAAGGATAGAGAATGAGGAGGCTGGAGGCGATAGTCCAGCGGGTAGGGTTTTTGCCTTGCACGCAGCCAACCCACGTTCCATCCCCAGCATCCCATATGGTCCCCCGAGCACTGCCCGGAGTAATTCCTGAGTTTAGAGCCAGAAGTAACCCCTGAGCATCACCAGGTGTGACCCAAAAAAGCAAAATAATAATAATAATAATAATAATAATAAATAAAATAAAAGTATAGAGATGAGCAATGGTGTGACTGCCAGTGACTGTCATTGAACTTGTGAGTTCAAAGCAAATGCACCATTGCTCTTGCTGTGAGAGTTTCTAAAAACCTTTCTTTAAAAATCTTGCTTTCTAGGTACAGTGCACCAAAAAGGATGGCCACTTCATGTGTGGTTTCTAATTGGCTCCTATCTCATAGGGATTCAGCTGTTTTGGTGTTTACTTTTCTCCTCTCTCCAGCTAAGGAACTGTGGAATGGTGAAATACACAGAGATAGATAGAGTTTGTAAGTGTAGCTTATCTTTTTCATCAGGAAATTAAAAATATAACAAATATTAAAAATATAACAATATGATGAAGTGGTCTCACTTTTGACTTTAGCAAATCAGGTCAGTATCTCAAGAATTACCTGTATGTCTGTATTCATTGCATAAATACATTGCAATCTCATATTTACATGTGTGAATTTAAAGTATTCAAAAAGTAGAGAATAGAATGATGGTTGCAGGTCTCTAAAGTGGGAAAAGATGAAGAGATGTTGCTCAGAGTTTGCTGTTTGTTATATAGGGGAATGTATTCTGGAGAGAGACTGTATAACTTGAGGGTCAAAGATATAGTACAGTGGGTAGGTGCTTGCCTTGCATGGCGCTGACCCTGTTTTTATCCCCCAGCACCACAAATGGTCCTCTAGGCCTCTCCAGGATTGATCCCTGAGTTCATAGCTAGATGTAAGCCCTGAACACCATCAAGTGTGGCATAAAAAACAAAAATTGTAACCTGATGGACATGCATTAATTTGCTAACTGGTAATTATTTCACTGTATACACACACACACACACACACACACACACACACACACACACATATATATATATTATATACCTTAAATATGTACAATTTTCTCTGTTGATTATATGTCAGTAAATTTGGGAAAAATTGTTTCTTCTGGGATTTAATTAATCACGTCCTGTTTTTTTAAAACTTTCTGTTTTGGGGACCCCAAACTGTGCAGGGAGCCCCAGAGACACTCCCATTGATACTTAGTCAACTGGACTAAGTGGTTCCATGCTAGGACTCAAGTATGTGGAACTACGTGGGCTTTACGGTACCAGAGGCCACCAGTGTTACCCCAAGATGCTGGGGGCAAAAATTACTGTTTTAGAAAATTAAGTTTTAATTATGGAAACATGGGCTTATAAGAATGTACGTGTTTACACGTTTAGGAATACAGTCTCTACTCAAAGAACTCTTCTCATTCCCCTTCACACCATTCACCAGTAACCTCGCTTCCGTCTTTAGAGTCTAAAGGTTTGCTTTTATTGGTTATATTGCTTTGTTTATGTACCCTATATGAGTGAGATGATCTGGTATTCTTTCCTTTTCTGACTTACTTCACCTTGCAAGATACCCTGTACTCGTGCCCATGAGTACTCCTGTCCAAAAGACAAGATTTTATCTTTTCTTGTAGCTAAGGGTTATTGCACGGTGTATGTATATCACATCTTCTTTAGCCACTAGTCTTGAGCACCTGAGTTGTTTCCCTGTCTTGACTATTGTAATCATTGCTGTGACGGACATATGAGTTTATTTTGGGATTTGCGTTTTTTGCTATCTTTTTTTTTAGTATTTTGAAATTTTATTTAAACACCATGATTTACAAAGTTGTTCACAATGCAATTGCTTTAAGTATTCAATATTCCAACGCCACTCCTACCACCAGTGTGCCCTAACTACCACAAAAGACCCTAGTTTCCAAACCGTCCTCCAAGAATGGTCCCCTAGCAGGCACTTTATATTGCTTATTGCAATTTATATCTTCTAATGGTGTAGCTAAAGTCTCTGACCTTTTTACTGAGCTGTCACATGCAAATTGACCCATCTGTATTATCAATTTCATGTATAGAAATTGGATTGCTACTCATTTTTTAACAAAAATTGATCGTGTTTTAGTCACTCATTTACTGAGAATATTTCTCTCTTTTTTTAGGGCATTTTCTTATTTTCTCTTTTTTAAAATTTATTTATTTTTGACAATTACAAAAATGTTCTTGTTTGGGTTTAAAGCCATACAGTGTTCCAGCACCCATCCCTCCACCAGTGCCCACACACATAGGAATAGATTGCTGTGTTATGTGGTAACTTTGTTTTGAAGTTTTTTGAGAAATCCAACTGCTTTTATCTCTCTGAAACTGAAGGAGTTTACATTCCCACCAGCAGTGGCTGAGAGCTCCTTTTGTGCACGTTCCTGCTGGCACTACTTGTTCTGGCCTTCCTGACATAGACCATATCATTGGCTCGTGGTGATACGTGACTGTGTGATACCTTACTATGATTTTCCTTTTCCTGGCAATAAGTAAAGATGATTTTAAAAATTTTTTCATATGTTCACTGATCATCTGTATCTTCTTTGATAAAATATCTCTTTATTCTTTAAAGAAATCCCTTCTGCTGATGTGTTCATGGATTTGTTTTTTCTTGTATTTTATGATTGCTTTTTGTACCTTTAATATTAGCCCTTTGTCAGATGTGTGATGTGCAAATATATTTTCCCAACCATTAGCCTATCTTTCTGTTTCAGTGCTAATTTGTGTTGGGAGGTGTACCCTGTGGTGTACCCCTATCTCAGTGCTCAAGGATTACCTTTGTCAGTGCTCAATGGACTACATGGGGTACTGAGAATTAAACATGGATTGGCTACATGCAAAGCAAACACCTACCCGCTCTACTATCTCTCTGGCTCTACTAGTTTCCCGTACAGTGCAGAAGCTTTTGTAGTTTGATATTTTCTCATTTGCTTTTTTTTTTCACCTTGCCAGTTGAATCAAATCACAAAAACACCACTGAAGTCAATATCACAGAGTGCTTGCCTGTTTTCTTCTATAATTGTTATGGATTTGGGTTAACATCTAAATTGGTAATCTATTTGAGTTAACTCCTGCACATAGTGGAAGATAGTGATCTAATTTCATTCTTTTGCATGTGGCTGTCTAATTTTCCTTTTATATACAAACCCATACCAATTGTGTATGTGAAGAAAATCTCTATTTTTAAGTAGTATGGATATTATCAAACCCTACTTTTTTTTCTTAGTTAAAATAAATGATTTCACTTTAATGGATGACTTTAAACTTAGTTATACTTTTTTGATATTTAATTAGGTTATATAATCGTATGATGATTCCTGAATAGACAGGAGAAAATTACATAATATAAAGAATCAGAACTATTTCTTATTCTAATATTTAGGTCAACTATCTAGAATGTAGCAAGTAAATGGTCTTACCACTTCAATGAAATTACTAAAAGATAAAATAGTTTTATAATGAATTATTTGTTGATTGATATCACATTTAAACCATTAAAATTTTGAATAAGTGAAATTAATTTTGACCATCTTCTCAGGGGCCTTTCGTCTGGATATATTTCAGCCTGGGACAATTTGTTGTGGAATGTAGTCTATTATATAAAATTCCACTAGTGAGTGGCTAAGAAAAGGTAATCTAATTCAGTTATGTTTCCCAGTTTTAGACCTCGTCTTCCCTCTCTTCTCTGAATGGTTATAATCTCAAGTCACTTGGCTGTGCATTGTATGTGATACTTGAAATGAAGACTCCAAATAACACTGTACTTCCTTATGCCTCGGATTTGTAGTTGGTGAAAAGACAAAAGATTTGCCTATGTTTATTCCAAGCATTCTATGGATTATATTAACTGTCACGTAAACTTTACAGGGAGGTAGCACTATTATATTGATAATAGACCTGTTTAAAAAAGTTGATGTTGAAAAGGAGTAAGACTTCAAATATTCACCTGTTTTGTCAAAAAGATTTTGGGTTTTTGGCTGCCAGGTAACAAAGTCCATGCCTCAAACCATGAAAATTTGCTTTTCCTTTGCATGTATATTGAGGCCTTTTTGATATTCACTTAATTATGTGTGTCTATAATTTAAGGTGGTTACTATGAGCAAATAAAGCATGCCACATAAAACGTGTGTGGACTGGTAAGATAATGGACTAGACATGTGGCGCTTCTCCCAGGAGGTTTATCCAAATGTAAATATAGTGGACTTGTTTATAGCCCTTGTGTCTGGAGTTAGGCCCCTCACTTACCATCCAGGTTAACCGTATGATGGCACATTTGTAGAAATCCGAAATAAATTGGGTCTACCACTTCCCTTTCAGAAAAAAAAATCACTTAATGCTCTCTTGAAAATCAGCCTTCTTAAGCAAGCAAAAAGAAATTGCCCTTCAGTGGTACATAAAATGTCTGTTGGATCCCTGGGTTATTCCTGTGGTCCCCTGGAGGGATTACTCTTTGGGAACCTGGTTTGGGTGCATGCCTTACAGGACTTTAAAGGGACGTGTTTTGAGCTGCTATTTAAAGACTTTCATAAAACAGAATCTTGTTGTGTGAAGTTCTGCTTTATCTTTTCAAAATAATTTGATGACACTAGATCAGTGCCTCATATGTAAAATATTGCAGGTGCCTTAGAAAGCATTAAAAAACTGCTTAATGAGGATGAGATTGGAAATCAGAAATCCCAGATGGAGCATTACTAATGCTGTATATGCTGTCACATTGATTATCGTCAAAGGCTTACAGAAGGCTGCACCACCTCCAACCAAGCATCCTCTCTAGTCCCACTTTCATTAGATCTAAACCTGGACAGTGGCGTTTTGGCACTAAGTATCTTTCATTATGGGAATTCATATCCTTGTTAGTTCTTCTGTGAAAAGCAAATAAGGTACCATCTCTCTGCCCTTCGGGCTGTTTTCAAATTGTTTGGGAGTGGATTGCACTCTCAGGGATGAGTGGAGTGTCACAGAGTTCTTGGGCACAATACCCTTCAAATAAAAAGATGGTTTGGGCTCATATTGGGCAAAATAATTTGCTCTTTGGCCCTAATGAAAAAGTCCTCACAGTTTGTTTACTTGATTTTACCTTTTAAGCCTCTGGTTACAAGAATTTTTTTTTTCTCATTTCATTTCCTCCCCCCCCCCCCCCCCACCCCCGCCCCCCCCCCCCCCCCCCCCACCCCAGCCCACACCCAGCCCCCCCCCCCCGGCCCCCCACGGCCCCCCCCACGCCCCCCCCCCCCCCACCCCCACGACCCCCCCCCCCCCCCCCCACACCCCCCCCCCCCCCCCCCCCCCCCCCCCCCCCCCCCCCCCCCCCCCCCCCACCCCCCCCCCCCCCCCCCCCCCACCCCCCCCCCCCCCCCCCCCCCCCCCCGCCCCCCCCCAACCCCCCCCCCCCCCCCCCCCCCCCCAACCCCCCCCCCCCCACCCCACCACCCACCCCCCACCCCCACCCCCCACCCCCCCCCACCCCCCCCCCCCCCCCCCCCACCACCCACCAACACCCTTTTATTTTCCTCCCTGTACCAAAGTCTTATATATAGCAGGTACTTTATATTTATGTGTGTGTGTGTGTGTGTGTGTGTGTGTGTGTGTAGTGTTATAATATGGTATGAGTATGCATATAAAAAAAACTTGAAAGTTGGGGTCTAAAAAAATAGTATAGTGAGTAGGGCATTTGACTTGCATGTGGCCAACCCGGTTTTCAGTATCGTATCTGATCCCCTGAGCACTTCCAAGAGCGCCAGGACTAACGCCTAAGCATTGCGGATGTGGCCCAAAAAGCAAAACAAAAAACCTTGAATGATATGTGAGAAAATGTCTACCCATGTAGTCAGAGAATTTAAAAATCCAATAAAAGATGGGAGAACTCTTTATTTAATTTTGATCCTTAGTAGATATTTATTATATGACAATACATACATGTTTTCCATGAGTCAAATATCATACAAAAGGGACAATTGTAATGTCTGCTTTTTCAAAGTGTACAGTCAAAACTCAAAAAGCTAGAGCTGGAGCACAGAAAACATTTACCATTGCTTTTAGAATTACTCTTGCCTAATATTTTCTGAGCAGTAGTTGGATGGAATGCTCTTTGTTTTGGTTTTGGTTTTGTTTGGGGGGCCAAATCTGGTGATGTTCAGGTATTGTTTCTGGTTCTGCCTCACTCCTGTCGGTCCAGAGGGAACCATTTGGGTTGTCAAGGATCAAACCTGGGCCTCCCGCAGCATGTAAGGCAAAGGCCCTAACCACTATACTAGCTCTCGGACCCCAGGATGGCAGGCTCTTTTAAGCCACTTATTTCTATTCATTTGATTAAACTAGAGCAGTTCTGTTGAACTGAAGAAACAGAGGTGCAAAGAGGTTTAATAATTTGCTGTAAAACATTTTAAAGGGGTGTGCCTGGGATTTGAATCAGGCAGTGTGATTCAAATATAGGAACCCTGTGCCTATATGCACAGGAGTCTTCTTGGTGGATGGGAGAAGAGAATCGCAAATGTCAACACCGCCACCACACATGTTTGTATCAGATTTGGGAGTTCAGGTAGATAGGAGTCCTAGCTGGAATCTGTGACATTTGTGGGGACTCATGTGTGCTGAGTAGAAATGACCTCTGTGAAGCAGGATAAAGAGCAGGGTTTGAGAGTACTCTGCTTTGGTGGTACTGAGGATTGTATTTAAGAATGGTAGGCAAGCATGTTTCTGGGTTTGGAAGTAGGTGATAAAATATGATAAATAATATTTACCCCAAAGGGCCCAAAATCTCTTTTTAAAAATACATTACACTCCTATGTTCAATGTAAAGCTAGACGTAACAGCCAAAAATCTAGAAACAATCCAGATGTTGAAGAGTAGATCACAGAATAAAGAACCTGGTACATGTACAGTATGGAATTTGCCATTATGTGGATGGATCTAGAGAGGATCTAGAGTCAGATTATATAACATATATGTTATATGTATGTTATATGTAACATATATATTATGTTATATAATTATACACATAATGTTATATAATTATACATATGTTATATAATTATACACATAATTATATCAATATATAATTATGTGTATGATTATATAATACATAATATATAGGTTATATAATCTGACTCATGTATCACATTATATATGTATATATGTATATATGTGTGTATACTAAAAGATTTATTAGTTGCAAAAGAGGTGATCAACTAGTTTAGTGTTTCAGGTTGTATTTGAATCAGTTATATTTCATTATAACTGGCGGGAGTATGCCACCTGCGGCAAAGCCTGGCAAGCTATCCGTGTCTTATTTGATATGGCAAATACCAGTAACAATTATAGACCTCATTCCCATGACCTGATGGAATGGTTTGAGGCTCTTTATGTTCCTGGAGCAAGCAGATGCCCTTGGGCTCTGCTAGCATGAGACAGGACATATGGAGATGTTACTGGTGCCCGCTCGAGGCAAATCGATGATGAATGGGAAGACAGTGATACAGTGATATATGTATGTATGTGTGTATATATGCATATATATGTGTGCGTGTATATATATATATATATATATATATAAATGATGACTGCACCAGATTATGTAGCTCACTGTAAAATTATCTTACTAAATGGATTTTTACTCTGTGGATGGTAATGGACATTGAAGGTTTTTGGTCAGATGGCATGATACAATGTGAGCCTGTAGAACATTTTGTTTGACTTCTATGTAGAGGGAAGAGTTGTGCTTGGGGCTAGAGGCTGAAAGAATATATAGGAGATTTTGTAACAACCTAGATAAGAAAATATCAAGGCGGTGAGAAGGGAGCTTATTGAGAGGGTGTCAGGGGCGTAAACTCAATAGAGCTTCGTAACAGATTGCATGAACAGGAAAGAATAGTTAGAAGGAGAAGTTATCTTTAGAGTATTTCAAAGAATGATATACAAATTTCACAGTTCATTTTCCAGGTCAGTGATTTATTGTTCTCTTTATTTATTGCACTATAGAAAGATAAGAATAAGTTAAATGTTAGGACGATTGATCTCACCTAGTTTTTCTTTTGATTTTTTTTATTTTGATTTTTTTTCCTTTGATTTTAGGTTGTTGTTGGCTCTTTAGTTAGTGCTACTTTTGAATGATTCCTTTAGAAAACTTCATTCCTTTAGAAAACTTCTTCACTCTGAAGAACAGCAGTGATAAACCCACTAATTGGTCATCAGAAAGAGAATGATGTTTGTCTTGCATGTGGTCCACCCGGCATCCCATATGTTGCCGAGTTCCACCTGGAGTAATTCCTGAACAGAGAGCCAGGAATAACCCCTGAGCATCACTGGGCATGACACAAAAAGTCGGAAAAAAAACCCCAAAAAACAAAACAAAACAAAAAAAAGAAAATGAAATAAAACAGCAGGATGCATGGGATTATTTCAATCTTCTCTACAATGGGTCCCATATCCTTGGGTATAAAGATTGGACATACCTAGGATTGGAATAATACTACAGCGAGTAGGGTGCTTACCTTAAACGCAGGCAACCCAGATTTGATCCCTGGCATCCCATACAGGGTCAAGCCCCCCAGGAATGATTCCTGAGTGCAGAGCCAGGATCATCTTCTGAGCGCTGCCAAATGTGGTCCCAACACTTTCCCCAACCACAAATAGGAAAAAAAACCTATGATCCCCCCAAAAATAGGAAAAATAAGGATAAACATACTTTTTATCACATTAATCAGTTTTACCTTATTTCATTTTTATATCCATAGGAACATATTTGAAATTATATAGGTCTTTGTGGGTCTGGAGGATAACTACCAAATTATTTCAGTCAATCCTAGGTAATGCATTTTTACAATGAGAAATGCTGTCCTTAAATATCCCAGGGTTCCTCATAAAAACTATTTGTCCTAAGAAAACTTGAAGTGTTTCCTTTACCCATTGTTATTAGTATCAGGGCAACAGGAAATCTGTTTCTTTCAGTATTTCTCTTGTGGCTGATTCATGGATCAAAAGGACAAATAAATTTATTATATAAGTATCCTTTCTTATCTGAGAGTCATATCTTTTTCACACATTCATTTAAAAAATTAATTGAAATTTAAATAATCTGTTTCTTTGGTTTGGGCATCACGCCCAATATGTCAGGACTTGCTTCGGCTCTGCTCAGGGACGGCATCTGATGGTGGGAGCCTGTCATCTTTCTAGCACACCGAGAAGTGGATTCTTTCTATGTTGTCACTGATTGGAGTTGCTGAGTAAAAAGCATATTGTATGCAAAAGTAAATACCTAGGAAGGATTGCTTGGGACCATAATAGTGAATGGCCACTGAGTCCAATTTTTTAAAAGCATGAGCTGTTTTCATAGATAAGCCAAATGGTCTTGAGCAAAATCGAAGGAAAGAGAACTTTGATTTGGGCAATGATTTCTGAAAAGAGTGGCATTGTTTCATTTCCTGAGAACACAAGTGTGTCAAGTTATGAGTCTTAGCCCTGAAGTTAGTTCCCTGATAAAGTTTCTAGTTGGTGCGAAACAGAGGAGGGGCACCTTCAATCAGAACAACAGGCATTCAACTTCACATTCCCAAGGAAGGCCCAATAGCAGCTCATGCTCTATTCGTCTTCACTAGGGTCACGAAAAGTGTCACTGGTTAGGCCTTATTAGTTGATGAATTCAGGGAGGGTCTTTCTTGAGACCAATTCCCTTATGAGTGTATGTTGAAGTACCAATAGCTGTAGATGAGGTGGGGAGAAATAAATACCAAAGGGTGCATAAGCAAAGATAGATGTTTATGGATATCCTTCTAACTTACAGCTCAAGGAACATAGAGATGAGCCAGCGCCATTTTGAACTAATCAAATCGAGCTGACTTACAAAGGGTGCTCGTTTATAATACCATTGCTTTGTGTATGTGATGTTCTTTAAAATAAACAATTACGGGCTAGATTACCATGGCATACCAGCTGCCTTATAAGGAAACTCCATGCTATTTTTACTCAAGGAAATTTCACACGCCACTCAAAGCAAATGTTTTCATCTCACTTTCTTGGCGATTAGGACGCTGAGAACAGAAACTTGCTTAAGGTCAGAGCAAGCAAAATTCCAGGTCTGTGAACTTTTCCAGTTAGAACTTTATCAACTCATTATAGCCAGAGCTTTGCTTCTGAAGTACAAGATTTTAATATGTGGTAGTGACCCTCCACCATAAATGTCAGTGCTTGATAGAGCAAGCCAAGGTTTTGCCCTTCTCGTATTGGTGTTTTACACTTGCAGCTGCATTGAAAAGAGCTGGTGCTGGTGTTTCATTGGCAAGATTTGCAGGCAGAATTAGACTTATAAGAACAATACCTACATAAGGATTGTGATTAGTCAGCTTCACTTACATGAAACAACCTGAAATGATTTATAGTATCTAAGTTTTCAAGTAGTTTTATTCAAGAGGTCACAGAAAATACCTTTATGAGGTTCCCTCATCTACATTTTAGATAAAGTTTATTATTTCCAAACAATGGCATTCAAATTCTAACTCTGAACCCAACCAATGGCTATTCCAAGCAACTCTCATAATAATTATAGCTGACTTTCACCGTTGGTCATACTCATTGCCAGGTGATATACTTAGTATTCTGTATGCACTGTCTAATATTATCCTAACAAGGACTGATTCAATAGGTAGTATTCTTCCAGCATATGGCATGGACTCTCATGGCTACCAGACGTGGTGCATATGTTATCTAAGGCACTTGTGACTGTGAGTTCCCAGTGACAACTAATATGCAAAATGAAAAATGTACTCCTTTGTGCCGATACTGAGGGGTTTGTAACTCACAATCTCTTAATTTACTCTTTCATTTCAATTTTTTGGGGGAATGGCATGGGACACCTGGAGATGCTCTGGGTTTACTCCTGCCTCTGCACTCAGGAGTTACTCCTGGCTCTGCACTCAGGAATTACTCCTGCCTCTGCACTCAGGGAGTTACTCCTGGCTCTGCACTCAGGAGTTACTCCTGCCTCTGCACTCAGGGAGTTACTCCTGGCTCTGCACTCAGGGAGTTACTCCTGGCTCTGCACTCAGGAATTACTCCTGGCTCTGCACTCAGGAGTTACTCCTGCCTCTGCACTCAGGAGTTACTCCTGGCTCTGCACTCAGGAGTTACTCCTGGCTCTGCACTCAGGAATTACTTAGGAATTACTGATATTCACGTGACTATATGAGGTGCCAGAGAGTGAACCCTGTCAACCACTTGCAAGGCAAACGCCCAATACTCTGTACTATATCTCATCAATCCCAGTCTTCCATTTATTTTTAATTTATTTAGCATCGATGTCGCTGAGTGAACTGACCCTAATACAAGGAGGACACATCCATGAAAAGAATTAATGCGTCCCAACCTCATATATTTTCTCATCTCATCTAATAGTAAAGGTCTTATTGTTTTTCCTCCTTAGTGATTGTATTTTGCTAATAGCTGTATTTTATGGTGGATGACCTCAAGTCAACAAGATGACAGGCAATTTTACAAAGCGCTGTGTACCAAAAAATGAGATTTGGCTTTTGGCTAAACAGAAAACTTCTAAGGACATATCTTAATCACCTGTCACTTGTTTCACTTGTCTTCCCATTGTTCATCGATTTGCTCCAGCAGGCAACAGTAACATCTCCATAGGCCCGTCACATGTTATTGTAGCCCAAGGGCAACTGCTCACTCCAGGAACATAGAGAGCCTCAAACCATTCCTTCAGGTCACAGGAATGAGGTCTATAATTGTTACTGGTTTTTGGCAGATCAAATTTTAAACTTAAAATTAATTTTCTTACTAGCATGTCCCTTTAGCTTTCCATTTATCTGTATTTCTTTATTTGTATTCATTTATTGCTACCTCTGTCTAATAGATTGTGTGAATAAAGAAAGATTTACTTACAATGGAAAGTTAAGTTTATTTTTCTTTACCCTGCTCAGTCTATTTTATTTTTCATGAAAAAGTTAAAAAAAAAAAATTCCCAGGGCTGGCTATGTCTGTTTGGAATCATTCTAGTGGTAGATGAAAAAGATATATAGTCTAGGGTACTTATAAAAGGCTATGGAATTAAGAATCTGGGGAGGAATTGATAGTTGACTCATATTGTAAAGAATAGATGTGTTTGTGAAATGTAGGGTCAGAAGAGACAGAGGATTCTATTTAAGCAGAGAGAAAAGTGGGAAATAAATATGGAGAATGAGTAGGAAAAAAATAGCTGAAATATGAAAGCTACTTCAGAGATATCATAACTTCTATCATCTCTGATAAAGATTGAAGTGCTTTTAAATCCAGGAAAGATGAGCTCTTTAAAAATAAACTTGTTTTATGTAGAATTTTAAAAAGGAGAATTTGGCAAAAACACAGTTGTCACCTGAATGAAGACACAGGCTAACACTGAAATATTTACCTTAGAGTCATTTTACATATTGTTTCTGTGCCGCTTTGTGAATTGTTGCAATTAATGTATTATGTTCTACTTTTTCATTTGGAATACTACTATCATTTATCTGTGTTATGGAAATCTCTTTGAAAGGATCACATTTAATGGCCTTTGTACTATTCCATCAATCCTTTGGCTTTGTCACAGTTGAATTTTACCCCACCCTATTGGTGAAGTTGGGTGTTTTCTGTTTTCCACTGCATACACCATGACTGTTAGCTTACTGGCCCCCTTTTGTGTTTTGCAAATGGTAAAGCCAAGACACTAATAATAAGGTAAGATGGGATTGACTTATTGGATTGCTAGGAGCCAGAAGATTCACATACACAAAAGTCAGCCTTCAGATTAGAAGACAGAAGTCTGCGGAGTTTCTGGGACAAAAGATTAATTACCTTCATTCCCTTGGAAGTCTGATCTGTCCTTCTCATCTTAAACCCCCAAGATCCATTAGCTTTCAGTCTCACAGCCATGTCATTACTCTACCCTTTCCCAAAGGAATTTGGATGTTAGTAAAGGACCAAAACATTGGTTCTTCTCCACATCCGTTTTCTAATTTAGGAAGGAGAGGCAGAAGATCTATAAAAGGGCAAAGGTATTCTTGTACTTTCTTTCAAAAAAGAACAATCAAAGGGGATAGAGAAGTAGACAGGGCAGGGAGGGAGGTTGGAATCTCTGTCCAGTTTCACTGTTTATTCGCCCCTTATTAATCTGGAGCTGGACCCAAGGAGAACATTGTCCTTAAGAAGAAAATTTATGTCTGATTTGCTGTGATTTTTAATGCTGCCAAATACCCTTGTTTAGAAATTATTCACTGTGCTGTGAGGTGGCCTCCTCCTTGGTTCCTTGTTTTCTTCATGAAAGTTCTCTCTGAGAGGATATAATTAATTGGAGGGAAACACGGGTCCTCACCCAGCATGCTGCAATAAATTTAACTATCAAATCTATCATAAATCCCGGCCGACAGAGGGGTTTCAGAAATGTGGTTTCACGTGCTCAGTGCATGCTCCTAATCAGCGCCTGGAGGCTTTCTCACAGTGTGTGTGGCTTAGCCAAGGAAGAAGGCAGGACGCGATGGTTAGCTCAGGGCAGAGAAACAGCCGTTCTGTTCCATGAGCCTCTGCCGCCCCAGCCCACCCCACCTCAGCAAAAGAGAGAGAAAGAAAAAAAAGCAGTAAACAAGATACAATATATTTTATATAATTAATGATCTTTTGAAAGCTCTTTTTTTAAATTCATTTTCTCATTATAAAGAATGCTCCAAATATCCTTAGGCACTTCACTTCCAGAAGGAGTCTATTGATTTTTATTTTTATTGGCGGGGTTGGGGGAGGCACAAATATTTAAAGTTAAGCTGCTGAGGCTGTCACTCAAATATTGGCATGATCAATTAACTTTCGACTTTGGAAAATGATTTAATTATGCAAGGACTTTATTCATATCCCTAGCTGGAAAATGGGCAGAAAATTACCACGTAGTATTTATATAGATTAGATATGAGGAAACATTTGACTTTAGTATTGAACATGAAGTTTGATAATAACAAATATCTCTGTTGAGCCAAGGAGATAGCTCAAGGGCTGGTGAGCATCAGAGGCCCAGTTTGGTTCTCTGCTTCACATAGTTCCTTGAGTATTACTGGTTGTGACCCCTGAGCACCTGAGTAGCCTCTGGATACTACCAAGTGTGATAAAACAAAAAACTAAAGTATTTTTTAATATTGTCTCATTATTATCGAAGTAATATTGATCACTTGACATCCCGTTAATAATCAATTTGCTTGAGTGGGCGCCAGTAACATTTCCATTTGACCCTATCATGTGCCAGTGTAGCCCAATGGCATCTGGTTACTTCAGGAATACAAAGACCCTCAAACCGTTCGTTCAGGGTCTTGACAAAAGAAGTCTGACCATCTTGTATGTGGGCGGCCATGTGATCTTTTGACATCCCTTGGGATCTAGTCAATAATGGCTCTAGTCCAGCGGTTGTCCCCAAATCACATTACATGTCCAGCCCATCTGATTTTCGATGCTTTGGCAAACAAGAAATTATATATATATAAAATATTAATAGAATAATATAGAATATTATATATCACTTGCATCAGTTGTCTTCCCGTTGATCATCGATTTGCCGAGTGGGCACCAGTAACATCTCTATATGTCCTGTCACATGCTAGTTTAGCAGCCCAAGGGTATCTGCTCACTCCAGGAACATAAAGAGCTTCAAACAGTTCCATCAGGTCAAGGGAATGAGGTCTATAATTGTTACTGGTATTTGGCATATCAAATATGGTAGATTGCCTGGCTCTGCCGTGCAGGTGGAATACTCTTGTAGTCACCTCTAATCTTGAGCATTAAAGCGGCCTTGGGAGCAGGGGCTTGTAATCAGCTCTTCTGCTGGGTGGAACTAGGAAGATGAAAAGGAGGTTGGCTGCCATTTGGGTAAGGCCCTTTCTGAGCATCCTTCAAAGACCAGGTCAGAACTTTCCCAACGACTCCAGCCTGGGCTTAGCTCTGAGTCCCAGAACATCTGGCTGCTGAAAGGACGTGGAAGAACATGCCCTTGGGGAACGACTCCAAAGGATTCATAATAAGAACGAAGCACATGGCACAAGCAACTCGTTAGGTGCCACAAAATGTGCACATTCGTCCATCTTCATCCTGTCCACAGCCCCAGGAAAAAAACCAGGTGCCCATAGACATCAGCGGGCTGTGTATATATATAAAATTTTTCCATGAGCCAGGCATGGAAACTAAACATATTAACACTTCAAAATAATTCATGCCATATTAGGTTAAAATAATAGACTCAAATCACGTCAAGCTGGAAGAGTTCAAATTCATTTAACTAAACTGTGAAATGAAAAGATGATTAAATGCAACTGAATCCTAAACTGTTTTATTTTTTGTTTATCACATAATATTTCATTACCCAAATTTGTTCAGAAACTCTAGGTTCTTATTCCTTTCATGGTTTATTTTGTTGGGAATGTGGAACTGAATGATTTTTCAGGTTAAATTGGAAATGTTTTAAATTAGGTACCCAGAAAATTCCTGCCCCTGCCCCTCGAGGTATTGCAGGTGTTGCTGCAGTGTCTGGCTGAATCAGCAGGTGGCGGACAGGAGACAGGCTTGTCTACACCCTGGGCTCTGCCCCATAGGCCCTGGGTGGTTGATGATCTGACATAGAAAAAGACTGGGTCCCATGAGATGAACCCAGAGCCATGGCAGAGCCTGGCAAGCTACCCGTGGTGTGTTCAATATGCCAAAATCAGAAACAATAATGGACCTCATTCCCAACAAATAGAGACATTACTGGCATCCGCTTGAACAAATGAATGAACAATGGGAAGACAAGAGGCAAGTGACCCAGAAAATTGTCTCTTGTTACATATTTCTTCTTATTTAGTTAATTTAGTTAATTTTTAAATGTAGGCATTGAAGCATTATATACACTCTAAAGTGTTAATGAATATCAGAATATTGCTTGTTTACCTGACATAAATTTAAAAACAATTTTAAGCTGGGTGAAAGAGATAAGATATCCAGAAGTGAAAAAATATAGCTAAATGGTTGTTGTTTGGTCTGTGGTAGAAAATGCTGTTGTAAAATCCAGATGTCTATACCCAGGGTTTTGTGATTCTTTGTATATGGATTTCTCTGTTAATTTCTTTATGACAGAGATGTCAAAAGTAGGAGACATAATACTTAATACTGTGACTTTGATGGAAGAATGTAGAAGACAGACAGAACCCAAAAATGCAGTATCATCAAGATAATAATTTTTAAGTAGAAAAATCGAGCAGGTAAGAGTGATCCTAGTAATTCGTGTCATGAGATTTCAGGAGCTCTTAAATCCGGTGTCATATGAACGGCAGTATTTTTTGTTTGTTTTGCTTTTTGACTGTATGCCATTGTGTTAGGGCTTCCTCTTGGCTCTGCTTGATGATCATTCCTACAGGGGGTCTGTGTGCAGTGCTGAGGAGCGACCCTGCATCAGCACATGAGTGCCTTAGCCATTGTATTATCTCTAACCAAGAGAAAGCCATAGAGATAGGGCGGAGGGGGTTCTGACTGGCAGAATTACATCTAGTCTATATGTAGGGCATATATGAAGAAACTACAGGAAGAAATTTCATACGGCTGGAGTCAAGTGAGCATGGACAGAACAGGGGATAAAAGAGAGACACAGATAAAAAAATGAAGGACCTATCTCATCGCCTGGCTTTTATTCTGAGGAAGAGGAGAAAGTTCAGGAATAAAGGACAAAGAATCAAAGTATTTGGCATATTGAAATGAGTTTTAAGAGAGAAATGTAGGAGGATTTTTTTTTTTAGTGGAATGAAATAGTGTGTTGGTTTTTTGTTTGTTTTTTGGTTTTTTTTTGTTTTGTTTTTTTGGTTTAGTTGCCATGTATAGAGGTGCTCCAGGCTGAATTCTGACACTGTACTCAGGGATCATTGTTGGTGGTGCTCAGGAACCATATGCAGTACCAGAGATTGAACTGGGGGTTGGTCATATGCAAGGCACGCACCTTACCTCCTTACCATGCCTTACCATCTTCCCAGCTCTAGAGTTTGGTTTTTAAATATGGGAGGAAAGGAGAGAGAGGGGGATGTGGAGGGAGACAGAGGGAGAGAGGAGAGATCCATGATGTTCAGGAGAGAATGTTGGGTTTCTCCAGAGGGGGGGAAAAGCAAAATACACATCTCAAGGTTGACGTGCAACCCCCAGGGTTGAGAATACGCTATAAGAAATGTTTAATTTATGTCCGAGCTATATTTTTCTCCAGCAATACACAGAATTCTCACCTTATTCCCTACTGTTTAAAAGTTTCCAAGTTCTTTAGTGTTGCTAAGCCTTAGGATACTTACTTTCATGTATAAAGCCCTGAGTTTGATAACTTAAACTAAAAAAAAAATCAAATCCCCCTATTTGATCAAATCCACCCAGTATAAATTCCAGGATTTACACTGCTGGCAGATTATCACAAACTATGAAAATATGTACAAGCTTATTTGAACATTTGCAATAATGCCTTCTATTATAAGGCTAAATCTCTTAGACAAATAAACTGTACAAGTTTGACTGGTAAATCTTATATCACTAGACATTCATTTTAAAATGAGTTCCATATTTATGTACTGTTTTAGTTACAATTTAAGTTATTAAAGTATTAGTTTTCAAGCCTAGATATTTTTATATAAGATATTTTGACACAACTCAACTAGCTGCATGCTATAAATAAATAATAAAATTTAACTTCTGTTTGGGCTATATCCAGTGATGCTAGGGGTTACACCTCATCTATACTCAAGAATTACTTTTTTTTTTCTTTTTTTAAAAATTTTTTTATTTTTACAATTACAAAGATATACAATTAAAAAGTTCATATTTGGACTTTGATCATACAGTGTTCCAGCACCCATCCCTCCACCAGTGCCCATCTCCCACCACCAACGTCCCCGGTTCCCTCCCCCCCCCCCCCAGCCCTCCTCCATGGCAGATTCTTTATTTCTTTCCCTTTCTCTCTCTTTCTCTTTTCCATCCCTCCAGACTATGGATTACAGAACATACATTAAAGGGTTGTCATGTGTATTCAAGAATTACTCTTAGCAGTGCTCAGGGACCATATGGAGATTGAATCTGGGTAGGCCACAGGCAGGGCAAGAGCCCTATCTGTGTAATGTTGCTCCAGCCCCAGCTATTACTTAACTTTTAAGAGCCTTGTTGACAGAGAAGTGAATATTGGCTTTCTACATGAGAAAATAGCCTGAATAAGAAGACTTTTATTTTCATAAAATAATTTCTGTTTAAAAAAATAATGAAGAGCCAAGACCTTTCTGTATTAAGTGTGGTAGAATACTTTTTATTACTATAGTAGCTTATTGTGCAGGAGAAAGGAACTGTCATCCACTGTTGTTGGGAATGTCCACTGGTACAGCCTTTTTGGAAAACAGTATGGACATTCCTCCAAAGACTAGAAATTGAGATCTCATTTGACCCAGCCATACCACTCCTGGGAATATACCCTGGGCGGCCAAAACACACAGCAGAAACACTGTCTACACTTCTGTGTTCGTAGCAGCACTATTCACAATAGCCAGAATCTGGAAGCAACCAGAGTGCCCGAGAATCGATGACTGAACAAAGAACCTTTGGCACATCTACACAATGGAATACTATGCAGTTGTTAGAAAAAACGAAGTTATGAAATTTGCCTATAAATGGATGAACATGGAGAGGATCATTCTGATTTAAATTAGCCAGAGGGAAAAGGACAGATTTAAATTGACTGCATTCATTTGCGGGACATAAAAAATAGTATTATCCCAATATCCAAGGCCAGGCAAAACATGAATCAGGGATCTTGTCAGTGGGTGGAATCTATTGCAGGTGTGTGGGAGTCAGAGGTTAGGTAAGACAGAGAAAGGGACAGTGTACTAGTAATTGATGGAAATTATAATAACCAGCCTAGAACTGAGCATTGAATATAGGCAAAGGGATATACATAATAACCTAACTGTATATATTGCAAGCCACAATATGTAAGGGAAGGGAGAGAGAGAGAGAGAGAGAGAGAGAGAGAGAGAGAGAGAGAGAGAGGAGTCAAAGTGTCTGCCATAGGGGCAGGCTGGGGAGGGAATCAAGTGACATGCTGGTGGAGGGATGGGTGCCGGGACACTATGGACACTATGACTGAAACCCAAATAGGAACATCTTTGTAACTGTATATCTCATGGTGCTATAATAAAAAATGGAAAAGTAGCATATTGTGATAAATATAAACAATACTAAAATATTTAGCATTTTAGAAAAAGTATAGTCACTTCATTATGACTGTGTCATATATCAATCAAATGAACCTTGTTATACATGCACTTATATGTTTGTAAGATAATTTGATTATGACTGTGTTATTGGTTTTGTGTATCTAATACTGGCCTGTTGTGTGCTTTGTTCAAAGGAAAAATTGAATTATCCTTTTTATTTCTTGCTGTGGCCTTTAGTAATTAAAGCCTGATCTCTGTCCCTTTATGCATAATGTAGTCTTTCTAATACAAATTCATAGCAAAGAGATTGGCAGAAGTTAAAATGCTCTGCAGCTGCTAATAGCATCCATATTTATTATGAAATACAACAGTTCTTATCTGTATTGGAAGCTTCTTCTAAATATATTGTTTATGTCATATATTCTACCTAGGAGCCTTTTTGAAAAGGAATACACTTTCAAATAGGGAAATTCAGTGAAAGTAGTTGATTAATCAGATCCTGGCATCTTTCTCCTTTAACTGCACTTTCATCTGCTAGACTGAACCTTTTTTAATGATTTATTTTAAACACCGTAATTTACAAAATACAGACTTTTTTCACAATACAGTTGCTGGAAAAATTTATTGTTCAGCACCAATCCCACCACCAGTGTGCCCCCACCCCCACCAGAGACCCTCATTTCCCTCTCACCCTCCATCCCTCTCCCCATGCCTGCTCACTTAGCCAGCATCAATCATGTTGATCCTTACAGCTCATATAAGGGAACAGTAATGATAAGGTCGTGCCTTTCTTTTTTTCTAGGCAAATGTGAGAGAGTCTGGCCAGTTTCTGTGCTTGGGTTCACTTTCTGGGTTTTCAGAACACAGTGGTTTTCTACTGACAATCCCAGACACACCATCACTACAGCTGCTGACAACAGGTATTTCACATTTATCTCAATGTCTATTTGAGTTTTTCTTTTCATACTCTGAAGAATCCATATATATTGGTTGTTGGAGCTATTTCTCTAAGTATAGCCGATGAACCTGGTGTTAGATAAAAGTCAGTGAATATCCTAATATCTCCATTGTGCCATTTGAGTCCACTGTATAGGAAATTACCAAGATGGTCCCCCAGACCACACCTTGTGTCCACACACTTATTTCTAGAAAATGTGATGGGATATCAGTTAGATGAATATACTAACTTTTGAGAGCGCCCACGCACCGTGGGTACATGGGACCCCCCACCCATGTACAGTTGTGATGCATGAGATTTTTGGGTCTCCGAGGGTCTGACTTGGAGGCAGGGGGAGCCCAGCCCTGCCCCCTTCCAGGACCCCTCATCAGCCCAGCACAGGCTGAGTGGGCAGCTGCTCAGCTCTGTGCCTTTCACTGTTTTCCAGCAGGTGGCAGTTCTGGGCGGGCCCACCAGGCTTTGCTGGAGGGCATTGAGTTGGGGAGGGTGCCCCAGCTTCAGCTCCCCAGGGAACCTAGTGAATTAGATCACCCAGTCGGGCATACCAGGGCTTTAAGCTCTGCCTTTTTCTAGGCTAAACTCAGCTCTGAAACAGACTATTTCATTGCATGTGGCTCTGCCGAGCTGTGAATAGAATGAATCTTTAGTATCTTTTATAACTGAACTATCCTATGTAGGTGTGATAAGATTGGGGTTCCCCCCCCATTTTCTGTGTATCTTTTGCATATATTAATCAGGAACAGTGTATTATTAATCAAGAAAGCTGAGAATACAGTTAATCCATCTATAAGTATATCTCTACTCACAACCTTCATATTTCTTATTAAAATAATATATTAATGCAGTGAATCCTTCCTTCACGTCTGATGAGGTTACCTTGACTGTGGTGGAAGGAATTTATTTAAATTTGTAAAATAGAAATTAAAGTTTGGAAAATAACAAACTTCTGGATTCTTCTGTAGCATCCTTCACATCAATCCTTTTCTGCAGATTTGAGCTTTTTGTAGTTTACTCCTGAGAGAATAGTTGAAAATCCACATTTTTTTTGGTGAGGTCAAAAGAGAGAATGCCAGTTCTACAGCCAATTACTTAAGCTTTATAATGTGATATAACAGTTGAAAGGAAACTTAAAAATTCCTCTTGAAGTGATCTACCTAGTTTAAAATTCAGCTCCAAAATTTGTTGGTAAACAAATGCATTCAGACAATGCCAAAGATGTGATGATGGGTCAGATAGTCATTTGTTACTGATTAAAATCTGTAAGGAACTGAATAAGAGAAATTCAATAAGGTACAATTTTCTTAAGTCACTGTCGTCTGCACGTACACTCTCAATCCCTGGGAAATGTTGCCCTGTTCCTCTTTAGTTATCTAGCCAGAAAGGCTTTCTTGCTATCATCCTGGGCACTGAACTGTGAGTTAAGCATTATCTGAAATGTCTTAGAAAGTCTGTCATCTGTGAATCTAAATTAGTCTATGTGTGGAAGATCTACTGTTTTATAAACGTCAGATAGGATTTTCACTGACCCAGAAACAGCAAAAGTTTTTGACATGTTCATTAACAGTAAAAATGCTTCTCAAAAGCCATGTCAATAATCTCACACCTTGCAAATAATGAGAGTCTACTGCCTAATCATAGCAGATAAACTTGACAATTCTCTCAGAATGTAGGTGTTAAAAACCTAAGGAAGTGGACTGTGTGTTCTTAGGTATGGTCAGTCAGATAAAATATTTCTGTTTAGTCATCAAATCAAGATGAATGTGATTGATGAATGGTGAAAGGAGACAGAATACTGTGATGATAATTAAACTTATTAATGATGCATGAATTCAAATGTTTCTGAAAATATCAATTTGCTTTGACCCTAACCAAATTTCTGCCTGCTACCTTTGTGTAATGAAAGCATTATACAGAATGAAATGTTTTGTTAATCTCTCTCACAGTTTCAGAGTCTATTTCATGTTAATCTCTAAGAACTCATATGTAATGATGTCATTTCCCTGATTTTATTTTATATCAGCCACAGTTTTATATTCTACTGCTTATCTAATTTGAAGATGGTTGTAATGTTTGAAGAAAGTTAATATTGAGTTCTGCCAAAGCCTTAATAAACCTAGTCTTGAACTGATATCTTGGGCTCATAGGGGAATTTCTCTGTGCTGATAGATTTCAATAATACAGAAATGCAACAGTGACCTTTCCATAAAATTTTAATAAAATTACTTTGTGATATAAACTGCAGAGGAGATGAGAATTTTTTTCAAAAAGTGTACATGATTTTTCTGCATTTCATGGTTTATAGTGTATCTCATTTCTTTAGAGCTCTTGTGCTTTTCTTTCATTTTTAGCCAAATAACTGTGATTTCCATAATTTGAATTTAAAAACATACACAGAATTTTAAAGGCCCAGCTTCCCTTTGCACCAGTGCTGTTTAACTGCAGCTGAGATGCGTGATGTCTCAATAACTCTAATATTTTCTATACCGTTAGGGGAAGTTTATGATAGAAAATTTTGCACATAAAATTTAGATCTTTAATATTAAAAATATCATTTGGTCTTGATAATACTAATATCTTCTATGCTGTTAAAAATGTTTATAAGATAGAAAATCTTACATTCAATTTTTAGCTATTTAACATTAAAAATACCGTTTGGGGATAATAAGTACCCACTGTTTAACAGCAAAGCCATTTACTATGGATATGATGAGTTAACTAAGGATGCAGTTCCAAGATTATAAAAATTGAATGATGGCAATCAAACTGCAAAGCCCCAAAATTAAAATCTTGGCAGGTATCTTGAAATTATTTTTTTCTCAGAGATTGGTATACAGATGACCAAAACTGATCAAAATCTGAATTCCAGAATTTAGACTTCATAGTATTTTTTGGTCAGCTCTGCCTTTAGAAAAAAGTGAATAAATATAGTGTGAATCAAGGTTTCTAAACTGCCTTTTGTGGTCTTCTGGTTGATTTGACTCTTTGAAGAGCCTCTTTCAAGTCCAAAAATCAAACACAAAATGATTTCTGTATAAAGAGTAGAAAATTGTTCATCTTATTAAATCAAGGACTGTTTGCAATTGTAAAATTAGACATTCTTCCCTCAGCCCTTCTATATCTCTTTACTACAATTTTTAAAAAAAAGTTTTATTATACCATTGTGAGATACACAATTACAAAGATGTACAAAGATGTTCATGTTTGGGTTTCAGTCATACAGTGTTCCAGCACCCATCCCTCCACTAGTGCCCATTTCCCACCACCCACCAGTGTCCCCAATTCCCTCCCCCCCCTCTCCCAGCCTGCCTCTATGGCAGGAAACTTGCCTTCTCTCTCTCTCTCTCTCTCTCTCTATCTATCTCTCTCTCTATCTATCTATCTATCTATCTATCTATCTATCTATCTATCTGTCTGTCTATCTATTATCTTTCTGTCTATCTATCATCCATCTATCTATCTATCTATCTATCTATCTATCTATCTATCTATCTATCTATCTATCTCTCTTCCTTCTCTTACACATTGTGGCTTGCAATACATACATTTAGAGGTTGTCATGTATATCCCTTTGTCTATGTTTAATGCTCAGTTCCCTGTCTTACCTAACCTCTGACTCCCACACACTTGGGTAGATTCTACCACTGACAAGACCTCCTGATCTATGTTTTGCCTGGCCTTGGATATTGGCATCATGCTATTTTTTTCATATCCTACAAATAAATGCATTTACTGCAATTCTAACCAATATTTTTGCATAAAATAAAAACCAAAAATCTTTTTACTGTGTCCTTGAAGTATTTTGACTTCTTTGGGATAGAGGCATTTGGAAAGAGGCCTATAGGCCCTAGAGAACTGAACTAACTCAGCTCTGTTTTGTGAAAGAGACTGAGTATTTAATCCTACTCTCACCTTATAACAACCCCTTTACAACCTCTGAGAATAAGAACAGTTTCTAATTCCTAAGTGTCTGGAATCATCATCTACACTGTTAGTCTTTGGACTTCATAATTAAAATATCTTATTTTCCTGATGCTGATTTTAAATGTATATTCCTTAGCTCATCAATCCTTGCCAGAGTTTTTCCTCTGAAGATAGAATGTCTGTGTTACTTCCTCATGTGTAGATGATTTTTAGTACACGTCATGAGTCAAAATATGATGGGGGAAGTTATTGACCTGCAATTTAAAAAAGTTTTAAATTTTTTTGAGTACTCAGTTTGGAACCTCTGAACATTTGCAATGCTAGAAGGAACACAGGTGAAGATGTCTTAGGAGAAAAGTGAAAATGGCGGTGGAATTCTGGAGAGAAGAAAATAGGACTGACACTGAGGACCAGAAAACATAGGGCAGAAGCGTGAGGGACAGACATCTAATGGGAAGAAAGTCAGTAGAATTTAGGGTAATGATTGGAGTTATGGTTTAGAGAGGTTAATAAAAAGTCCAGCCAAGTTAAGGTCTTGAGAAAGATAAAAGGTTTAACTACTTACTGTTGATGACACTGGATGGATTAAAACAGGGTGTGTTCTGAAGACAACCAGGTAGGGTGTGTGAGGGATTGAAACAGGGTGTCTGCTTCTGTACAGGTTGTGTGGTTAATGTGGTTAGCTACAACTCACAAAAGCACTTTAAACGGAACATGTGGGCTAAGTTCCTTGTTTTATATATGTACAGTGAGCTAGTAGGAAAGTGCTAATATTGAGATCAATTTCTATTACTTAAAATAAAATTTGTTCCAGAAGAGTATGACTTAGAAGACCGACATATGCCTTCATTACAAAGCTTCCTTTCTTGAAATTGTCAATGGTTATCTTAGCCACAAAATCTGAATTAATCATGATCATGATCTTCCCGTTGATCATCTATTTTGCTAGAGCGGGCACCAGTAATATCTCCATATGTCCTGTTTCATGCCAGGAGAGCCAGGGGCATCGGCTTGCTACAGGAACATAAAGAGCCTCAAACCATTATATTAGGTCATGGGAATGACCCTAATGTAATTGTTACTGGAATTTGGCATATCAAATACAACACGAGAAGCTTGCCAGGCTTGCCGAGCGGGAGGCAAAAGTCTTTTTAAACACCTCCAAATAAAGCATTTATTGATGAACCGCGCGCCGCAAGCGGCCACAAGCTAAGCTGTGATGGGCTGGTCTGCTGGGTGGAGTTCTGACAAGAAGGAAATCCAAATGTGGAAAATAGTGGCGCCTGTGGAGTGAGGGGGGTCTGGCTTGTTGTGAGGCTCTGCCGAGGTGGTAGAATAGGGCTAGAACCCGCCATGCCCTCCCGACTGCCTCATGAACGGCCGGGCACAGGGAGAGCAAGGAACAGCTTTGCCCCAGGTCTGAGAGTCTCTGGGCCGGATTGAGGAAGAAACTGCTGCAGGGTGTGTGTCAATGATACGGGCTGTGATGGGCTGGTCTGCTGGGTGGAGTTCTGACGAGAGGAAAATCCAAATGTGGAAAATGGCGGTGCCCGTGGAGTGAGGGGGCGGGGTCTGGCTTGTTGTGAGGCTCTGCCGAGGTGGTGGAACAGGGCTAGAACCCGCCATGCCTCCCTGACTGCCTCATGAACGGCCGGGCACAGGAGAGCAAGGAACAGCTCTGACCCATGTCTGAGAGTCTTTGGACCAGCATACCTGGGCCGGATTGAGGAAGAAACTGCTGCAGGGTGGGGTGTCGATGATCTGGGCTGTGATGGGCTGGTCTTCTGGGTGGAGTTCTGACGAGAGGGAAGTCCAAATGTGGAAAATGGCGGCGCCCGTGGAGTGAGGGGGTGGTCTGGCTTGTTGTGAGGCTGTGCTGAGGTGGTGGGCCAGGGCTAGTACCCGCCATGCCTCCCGACTGCCTCATGATCGGCTGTGCACAGGGAGAGCAAGGAACAGCTCTGCCCCAAGAATGAGAGTCTCTGGACCAGCATACCTGGGCCGGATTGAGGAAGAAACTGCTTCAGGGTGTGTGTCGATGATCCAGGCTGTGATGGGCTGGTCTGCTGGGTGGAGTTCTGACCGAGAGGGAAGTCCAAATGTGGAAAATGGCGGCACCGTGGAGTGAGGGGGTGGTCTGGCTTGTTGTGAGGCTCTGCCGAGGTGGTGGGACAGGGCTAGAACCCGCCATGCCTCCCGACTGCCTCATGAGTGACCTGTCACAAGAGAGCAAGGAACAGCTCTGCCCCATGTCTGAGAGTCTCTGGACCAGCATACCTGGGCCAGATTGAGGAAGCCTGAATTAATACCATTCATTTATATATTTTTTTAAAATTTTTCACTTTTTATTGAAACAGTGTGATTTACAAAGTAAAAAAAGGTTTTTGTAATGCTGTTGCTAGAACGTTTCATCCTTCAACCCCACTCCCACCACCAGTGTGTTCCCACCACCAAAGACCTTCATTTCCCACCCACCCCAATCCCTTGCTTGCTCCATCAGCTGGCTCTGATTGGATTGACTGATAAAGCACATACATGGCAATGTTACTGATGAATCCATATTTCTTCCCTATTGTTGGTTATAGGAGATCTGGCCAAATTCTGTTCTTGAATTTACTTTCTGAGTTTCTAGAATGTGATTGATTCCACTAGTTTGATGTACCACGGGGCTGCTTGTGGCCACGTGCCTTGGGAGAGCCTAATGGCAGCTCTCCCCCCGTGTGTCTGAGTCTCTGCACGATGGCTGATATAGCCCGGAGGCAGTTCATAGGCAGGTCCAACAGGCCTCCCGGATGGGACAGAGAGAGGGGTAGGGGTCTCCAGCTCCATCTCCACAAACACCGGTGATTTTCTCTGCAGAGAACTGCTTACCTGGGCTTGAAATCAGCTGCTCTGTTGTGTGGGGCTCTGGTGAGCCAGGCTTGAGAATACCATTCATTTAATAGTCATAATTCACTGGCTTTCCCAGATGCTTCCCACTCTCTGGGAGCTTCCACCACAATGGTGGAGCTGATGACCTGCCCACTCTCTGGAGAGAGACATCAAAGGACAGACAAGCCAGGCCTGGCCCGAGAAACCAGCTTCTCTGTTCCTGCTGCCCCAGACAGCAAAGTACCAGCGTGAAGCTGTCTTCTGAGCTGGGAGGCTAAAGTGGCCCTTTCTAGATCGCAGAAGGCAAATGGTGCTTTGAAAGGGAAGGGTTTACGCCTTCCTTTTGATCCTGTCTGGCACTCCCCAGGGTTGCCATGTGACCCACACCTGATAAATACTTTTTTATAAATGGCAAAAGAAGATCTATCTTCACCACCTCCTTATGTTTTTTTTTTTTGGATCTAAGGGATAATTAAAACCATAAAAAAAAAAATAATAGTCATAATTCAATATCATTGCCACTTTTGTTTCATTTTGGTTATTGGTTTCAATTGGGGCAGGGATAAAACTAAAACTAAAATGTGTGTGTATAGAAAGGTAGGTAGATAGATAGATAGATAGATAGATAGATAGATAGATAGATAGATAGATAGATAGATAGATAGATAGATAGAGATAGAGATTTAGCTTATACTTGCAATTTCAGTGGAACTGAATATAGCAGCCAAATTAATTTTGTTAAAATAGCCACCACAGAATGCCGGCTGGTACAGCCTTTCTGGAAAACAATATGGACTTTCCTCCCAAAGACTAGAAATTGAACTCCCATTTGACCCAGCGATACCACTCCTGGGAATCTACTCTGGGAAGCCAAAAAATACGCAGCGGAAACACCATCCCTACTTTTATGTTCAAAGCAGCATTATTCACAATAGCCAGAATCTGGAAGCAACCAGAGTGCCCGAAAATCGATGACTGGATAAAAAGCTTTGGTACATCTACACAATGGAATACTATGCAGCTGTTAGGAAAAATGAAGTCATAAAATTTGCCTATAAATGGATGGACATGGAGAAGATTATGTTGAGCGAAATTAGCCAGAAGGAGAGAGACAGATACAGAATGACTGCATTTATCTGCATAACATAAATATATAGGTACATATTATGATACCAATATCCAAGATCAAGTGAAACATATATCAGGAGGTCCTGTCAAAGGTAGAAATTATCACAAATGTGTGGGATTCAGAGGCTAGGTAAGACAGAAATGGAACAGTGTGCTGACAATTGTTGAGGGTACTAATGCCAACCTAGAACTGAGCATTAAATAGAGGCAAAAAGATACACATGACAACCCTTTTAATGTATGTTCTGTAATTCATAGTCTCGAGGGGAAGGAAAAGAAAGAGAGAGAGAGAAATGGAACGAAATCCAAGAACCTGCCATGGAGCAGGGCTGGGGAGGGGGAGGGAACCGGGGACGTTGAGTGGTGGGAGATGGGCACTGGTGGCGGGATGGGTGCTGCAACACTGTTTGACCAAAACCCAAATATGAACTTTTTAATTGTATATCTTTGTAATTTTAAAAAAAAAAATTAAATTAAAAAACAAAACAAAAAAAAATAAAATAAAATAGCCACCACAAATAGTCCAAAAATAGCATTGTAGGCCAGCTGGTGGTCAGACTAAATGGCTAAAGCTTAATAATTTGATAAGACTAGGTTTTCATCACCATATTTAGAATACTTGAAAGACAGTGATCCTAGTGAAAAATATTTTATAAGAACACATAAAATAGATTTTTAAAAGAATCTGGAAGCTGAGTTGATAAAGGTCTCAGTCTTGAGGTCATTTTAAAGATAGAAATTGGTGATAATAATATAGGCATCTCCTTTTGAAAGCAATCCTTTATGTGGGTCTAAGTCCCTCCCATTAAAGCAACTGCAGTACAATTCTTGAACAGGATAATTTTCTCTTATTTTGATCAGATGCTGTATCTTCAAAGTGTTTTATTAATTGAAGGAACTCCTTTCAGCAAAACATGGTTAGGGAGCGACTTGAAAGCCAGAAAGTTTAATCTCGCTTTCATCATAATTTGAGGGAGTCTAGACTGTCTTCGCTCTGTAGAGGGACAAAGAATTTCAGCCTGATGAGATGGAAACACAGCACAGCATTAAGACACTTGCCTGGCATGCAACTGACCACGGTTTGATTGCTGGCCCCACCTGTGGTACCTCAAACCCTACCAAGTGTGACCCCCGAGTGCAGAGGCAGAAGTAGCTCTTGGGCATTGCTGGGTACTGCCCCAACACACACACAAAAACTATATGCACCCATATTTATATGTATGTTTGTATATTATCCCTTTGCAAAAGCTATGCTACTCCAATTAAAAATAAATGGAAAAAACTCATTTAAAAAAGAATTTGATGTTTTTCCTGGCCATAGGGAGATGGCTGCTGGAACACTGTATGACTGAAACCCAATCATGAACAGTTTTGTAATTGTATCTCACGGTGGTATAATAAAAAGATTTTTTTAAATAAAAATAAATAAATTTCAACTGGGACCTGGAACGATAAATACGTTTGCCTCGCATGCGGCTGACCTGGCAAGTTCAATCTCCTGCATCCCATATGGACACCTGAGCACTGCCAAGAGTAATACTATATATATATATATATATATATATATATATCATACTGTATCACTGTCGATTTGCTCAAGTGGGCACCAGTAACATCTCCATATGTCCTGTCTCATGCAAGTAGAGCCCAAGGGCATCTGCTTGCTCCAGGAACATAAAGAGCCTCAACCATTCCATCAGGTCATGGGAATGAGGTCTGTAATTGTTACTGGTATCTGGCATATCAAATACGACACAGGTAGCTTGCCAGGCTATGCCGTGCGGGTAGCATACTCTTGTAGTCATCTCAAAATCCAGCATTTATTGCTGAACCACGCGGCCGTGCGAGTCGGGCTGTGATAGGGCTGGTCTGATATATATATATATATATATATATATATATATATATATATATATATATATATATATATATCTTGCTTTTTTGGGTCACACCTGGCAATGCTCAGGGGTTACTCCCCAGCTCTGCACTCAGGAATTACTCCTGGTGGTGCTGGGAGAACCATATGGGATGCCCGGAAATTGAACTCAGGTCTTCTGTGTGCAAGACAAATGCCCTACTCGCTGGACTATCTCTCCCGCCTCCAGGAGTAATAATTGAGTTCAGAGCCAGGAGTAAATCCTCAGCATCACTGGATGTGACCCAAAAAATTAAAAAAAAAAAAAAATAGAATTTCAACTTGAAGAGAGGATGTGAATACATATTTTGCTTAGTAAAAATGTGGACTCTTACAGAAAGATAGAGATGGGGGTACTCTCCTGAAGAGTTGTGTGAAGCTGGCGGATCATCAGCCAGTAGCTGCCAGCATCTGTGTTTAGAGCTGAATAGCGCAGGAGCTATTCCCTTTGGTGCAGGAGGTCTAGCTTCTCTCCTGATATGACTGTCTGCTTCCTCTCTCCAGGTCAGAATTTTAGCTTCCTTCTGGAGTCGGAAACTCCGCCTGAATCTTGTAGCTCTGGAGACATCATGGGCCAAACTTTACCCCTTTAGAAACCAAATAATTAATTGATTGCAG